>JABCKL010016827.1:0-26617 GCA_018851305.1 Calocybe cyanea | reverse complement strand
CCATAGCATGTTGTGCGTAATATGTCTGTGCTTTCCCACAAAGAGTGCTTTCGGCGTTTGCGTCTGAGGGGTCTGGCGGGAGTGTTGCCCGTTTGGGCATCCGTGCTAGGTTGTTGTGGAGCTGGAGCTAGATATTTTGGCTTGAGAGAGATAGGAAAATATCGATTCTTTGCCTCATCCCAGTAAAAACCTGGAAGTTCTGCTGGCATGGGATCAATATTGGAAGTGCAAAGTCCTCGGTGAGCAGCAAAAGCCAAAAGCCGCGTTGTTGGGATTTCAAGTTAGAACCAAATAAAGCGTCATTTGATTTCAGGTACAGAACTGCCACGTGCACGAAGAAAAGCCATGATCATGGTGACGGACCCGAACGGCGAACGGCAACCCTCTTTTTTTCGTACTGTACCTCCAGAAAGTTATCTACTTATCGTTAGAGCTAAACAGAGTTCTGAGTGCAAAAGGGCGCAGGATGTATTCTTGTATCACACGACCGTCCAAGAGCTTGGAACTTCTCTTCCCCTCGGAGTATAGATTCTTCCTTATGCCGTGCCAACGAAGGACCGGAAGCTGTTGGCGCACATCAATCACTCACTTTACGACTTCTGTATTTGAGTTGACTCGTGGTACTCCCATAACTCGTGGTAAAATAAAGCGAGCCCGGTTCGGGTCTTGGACTGATATTGGACCAGTCAACCGCGTATTTACGCCACACCTTGCGTCTGCTCTGTGTTCTTTTGCGAGAAACGAACCCAAGCCATCAATAGATTTTACCTCGACTACATAAGCCGAGTTCTACGGCTATACTACAGCCTAGGGCGCTAGAAATGACGATGCAAACGGCAGTTTGATTCCCGCAGTCTGTCTGAGCACTAGAAGACCTGACGTTGCGCGGCTGTCAGTAAGTTCATTTGCGTTAAGGTCGAGGCGACGACGACGACTGGACGTGGAGTGTTGATTATACAGTTGACATCGTCGCCAAGTGCGACCATCAAGGGGTGGTGTTGAAGATCAAATCTAGACATGACTTTTTATTTATTTATTGTGGCTGCTCCTTATTTCAGCTTTACTCCTTTGCCTCGCCGTTCTTTCAATTTCGTTAAGACCGCAAGGCGGATTTGAAAAACGCGGTATTCACGTAAAGCCGGCTCAGTAACCTACTTTAGATCTCCATCTTTCGTCTCAAACCCCGAATCGATCAACGGTTCAATTCGCTTTAAAAATACGCTTAGGTTTTGGCCCATATGGCACACTGTCCACTCACTCAAATCAGCCACTCCAATAACGCATTACCTTCAACACACAAGTTCGACGCGATTTTGGAGCAATTACCCCACATTTTCGTCAGAGACCCCCCTAGGGAACATCTTTCTGCTGAGTCAGGGACATTCTTTGATAGTTCGGATTCTCTGTTGGTAGGTCCATTCATATGTCAGAATTTTCCTCACACGAACTTCAATTCATGCTTGAATGTTCCTTTTCCAATATTTGTGATTTGATTACCACAAGGCGTGTCGAATGCTGACCTGTGATTGATTTGCCCCAGGCTCGTTTCCCAAGTCACACCAATATTACCCCGGCTACGGAGCTTTACATAACTCATTCTGCACAACCTAAATCCCTCATGGACGACAAGAATCTTGACTCGTCATCCCCTAGCCTTCAGCAAGTCAGAATGGCGAAGAAACGTCGCTCCTTACAATCCATATTCATTCCTTCATTCCGCCCAACATTTACTTCGCCAAAAGACTCAGTCATTACCTCCAACATTACAAGGGCCCGTTCCTACTCAACTGCAAATGAATTACAAGAGTATATCGCGTTGGATCATAGTTCGCAACCGGTTACATCCGATGCGTCGCGTATCTCCTCTCCTAGAAATTCTCCCCCCCCTGACTTCCTCCTTGACGATGATCCCTTTGCGAATCTGACTGCGGTATCTGCTGTTCACTCTACACCAACACCAACTACTACACCTTTGCCACTGCCCTCCCAGGCATCCTCCCAACCCCTCGAGGCACTCTCCTCCAACCCACGATCCCCTCTGACTCCTCCTGATGGAAAAACATGTTTTATCTTGCCTCAGACCTCTGTCAGTCGTTTGAGCAGGCCTGGGATATCTCGGACACTATCGGGACGCGCCCGTCCAGCCCACCAGAAACCAGCATTTGCTCCCCGGCCATCATTACCCTCACTTGATAGCCTTGCTCGCATGAATATAGTCCTCACAAAAAAGGTACTGTAGTTCGCTTCATATTACAACGTGCCTCTTTGACATTAATTAACACCCTTCAAGATTCGCAAAGGGCGAGTAGGAGCTCAGCTGCCTTATGAACCGTGGGATCAGCTGGATAATGAGCGGAGCTCAGGAGACTCTTCCGACTCTCTGTCTCAGGATTCTTCGCTCATAGGATCACCCATCACTGCAGCAGATGGTCCTTCTGGTTTTGTCTCAGATCTAGAGCTCGACTTTTCGGATGCATCAGAGGACGAAACTATTGCGTTAGGAGACTCCAATTCGCCAACTTTTGCGTCAACATTACATACGTCACCGACAAGCCAGGACGACCACTCGTATAATGCCGACTCGGAGCTGTCGCTCGACGAAGATTCCATGCCTTCTTCATCACGGACGTCATCTGAAGCGATGTCCCTCACATCCTCGATGTCTGATTCCTCATTTGGTTCCGGAGAAAGCCGATGGCCGAATATCAGCCGCTACAATACCAGCGTGTCATCCATCGATGACAGCGATGCATTCCATTCCCCGCCCGATGACTTCTTCAATTTTCCAAAATATGGCTTCGATACCCACGATATTATTAGCACATATTGGTCGACAGAAGACTTGTACGAGTCATTTAGTGGACCCGCATCACATGCTACGACCAACTCAAATGCGACAGTACCAGATTTCGAACCAGGGACGTCCACCGGAACCATCAGGCCGTCAAACTTTTTGGCAAGGTCTCCTTCCCCCACTTCTTCGTGTTTAATGGATGAGGACGAGGCTGCCGATGGTGCGGAGAGGGAATATCAGCATCAACGAAGCTCTGGTAGGGGGCGAGAGCAAGGCGGTGGTGGAGGCAATGGCCAAATCATCGGAATTAACGCGGGTTCCGGTAGTCAGGCTAGCAGTAGCAGGGCCAACAGATTACGGGGGCGTGGGGATGATGAAGACGAGGATGACAAACGCAAACGTGTCAATCGCTCGACGTTCTCAACCCCTTCAGACTCAGAGGCGTCTACCTCCGATGATGCTGACGAAGACTCGACAGATGATTATGGCCAACCTTACCATGCATCTGGACAGATCCCCGAAGGGCTGTCTGCGTCGTCCGACGATGATGTACCTCTAGCACAGCGTATCCCTACTGCGCTCCAGGCCCAGAGCACCATACGTCGTAAGGTACGCGAAGAACGAGAGCAGCGTAGGATTGCTCGCGCTGCGAAGGCTTCGGCATCAGTTTCTCCCCGTGTCCAGACTTTTGCGCGTCCACCTGGTGCTAGCAATGCAACCGTTCAGTCTGCAACTATGTCTAGCTCCCAGGAAGCCGCGTTGCACGCGTCGCGATCTGTACGTCGACCTCGCACTAGGACTCTCCCCGCTAGTGAAATGCAACCGTTTTCGCCGGACGACCTTGCTAGGAAGCTGAAGACTGTTGAGGTTGCAAATACTTCCGTGTCGAAGCACCACCGTTCAATGTCGACGTCATCACGAAAGGACCGGAGCGAAAAGCCTGTTGGCCATAGACCTAGTAGCGCTGGCCGTGGATATAAAGAGCAGAGTACTTTCCAACCTCTCGCGTCACCGAGTCAAAGCCCCATCACCTCCGAGTCGCGCCCTCTCCGACCGATGCGCTCCTTCCACCGACCAGAAGGAAGAAAGCTGGATGAACATCATGCTGTGCCACTCCTAGCCGATGCGGGACAAAGACTTGCTCGTAGCCTTACACGCAAGGAAGAGCTTTCGGGATCGAGCCCTCATTCTCACCCTAACCGTGCCCTGCCAGACGAGAGCTCACCGAAACAGCCGCTTAGTAGAAGGTCCGGGGAGGAGCCACGAAAGCTGACGAAGGTACACCCTGAGACTCGGTCTGCACGCTCATCATCGGAAGTTGAGCGACAGCCACGGCCCAGCTTACAGCAGCTTCCGCCTGTGCCACCTCTTCCGCCACCTGAAAGTCTTCCTAGTGCACCCCCTACCACAAGAGGGACGGTTACTCAGCAACGCATATTCATCGGCGATATGCAGCGGTTCAACATGGTTGAGATCAACCCCACAACAAATGCTAGTGATGTCCTTGAGATGGTGGAGGCTCAGGGGTCCCTCAAAGGCTGGGTAGGTACCGGTGATTGGATGCTCTGGGAAGTCGCCCAGGACTTTGGCATGGGTAAGTGATTGACGCTCTGTCCCTTGATTTTCGTTCATTGTTGACTTGGTACTTCGCTACCAGAGCGCCCAATTCGAAGTTTTGAACTGCTGTCGGACGTGCAAACGTCCTGGAACAAAGACAAGATGATGAACACTTTCGTCATCAAGTTGACGCCGTTGGCACCGCTCCTCAGTCGCTCTGTGAGTACCTTCCAGTATCTATCTATTTACCACTTGATACTGACGTATGACGCGCCAGGCCATACCGAGCGCATCTCCGACATATGCTGGGTATGTTGAATGGGAGAGCAAACGTGGAAAGTGGAACAAGCGGTGGCTTCAACTTCGGGAGCACGGATTATGGCTCTCAAAACGAGATAACGTCAGTATCATCATCGCGCGCATATCTTATACTGACGCGAAGTTTGGCGCAGGGAAGAGACGAGGTTCTTCTCTGCTCACTCTCGAATTTTGATGCCTACTTCATCACTAGACTGCACAAAGCTCCGCGTCAATTCTCCTTTGCTGTCAAATCTACCGACAGTCTTACTTTTTTCGAAAATACGGCCGATTACTTGCATATATTCTCATGCAGTGAGAAAGAAGGTAACACTTGGATGGAGCGCATTCTTCTGGCAAGAGTGGGTCGGCGAAAATTTTTTTTATTGAGCTGTTCAACTGATGTGCCGACAGTCATATGTGTTACATCAAGAGAGGCACGTCCTTTTCAACCCCAAAGTAAGCAATGGCAACGCTGCGGGTGGATCAGGATCCCTTTCTCGCGCTGGAACGCGTCACCAGCCTTCTCGTCCTATTCAGCCACTTTTGTCTGTCACCGCTCCCATGACAATTACCCAACAAAAGCGCCCGGAAGACGTATTTGAGCCCGGTTCCCTCTTACGCAAGCATGCCTAGATATGGGGTACATAGATTTTGTATTTGACACTCCTTTCCTTTCCTTCGCTCCTTCATTCCTCCAATCGTTAATCTCACCTTTCTTTCAACGCCTTAATGGCATATGTTGTACTTGTATCCAAGCTTAGACTATCCTAGCTCTCACTAAAAGTAACTGGTGTTAAGTACATTCCGACAACACCAATTCGTAGAAATAGTATCGAGTACAAACAGAAATAGTAGGAATGTACTATATAAGTGTAAATCAAAGCTTCTAGTCCTCATTCGTTCATTTTAGCTTTCTTCTTTGGTGGTTCCGCCCCTCCATTTTCCTCAGCTTTCTTTTTGGGTTTGGGCTTAGGACGAGGCCTGTCTTCATCGACGTCCATATCATTATCTGCGCTCTCTTTCTGCGCTGAAGCCTCTTTTTGCTTCGGCTTGAGTTTTGCTTCTCCGTCTACATCCATTTTGTCATCATCAAGCTTCTTTGTTTTGGGTTTAGGGGCAGATTTCTTCTTTAGCTCATCATCTCCGGCGTCGCTCCCGCCATTTTTCGCTTTTTTCTTCACCGTCTTCTTTGGTTTAGAGGCGCCATCTGTTTCTTTACCTTTACCTTTTGATTTTTTCTTCGCATCCGAAGCAACTTGACGGTCACCGCTGTCGTCAGATGCAGTCACTGCACCCTCGTCGTCGGATTCACTCTCGCTCGGTGATCCAGAATCCGAGCCCGACGCTTGGAAGTCCTCTGGAATCGCGTTAGCGCACCAGAATGCGTAGTATAGTAAATAACGCACCATCCTCTTCGCTGTCATCATCATCATAGCCACCCTTAGATTGCTTGACGCGAGGAGGACCATCGTCGGAGCTTACGCTTTGCACGTCGTCGTCGTCATCGTCATCACCCGCGGCTGCTGCGAGAAGAAGGTCGGCGTCGGGAACCATCTCGTTTTTGACTTTGATTTTCTTGTCTTTTAGATACGTCTCGACCAACTCGTGATCTTCCTTGTTGATGGAAGTAAAGTTGTGCTCCGGTCCACTTTTGGTGACAATTTTAAGGTCAAAAGTACGTGCAGCTGCTGCTCCCATGCTAGCGCCTACACGGGAAAAGATGACTTGATGAACGTCGGAGAATTCAATGAGCAGGGGCTGTTTGGAAACAAAGAATATGTATTTTTCAAGGAGAAAAAGATCGCCCTGCACTGCTTTCAAATTAGCTTTGATTCCAGCATGCCCATCTCGGCTGATGAAAGTTGTCAGATATGGCTACAGAAAATCAGTGCGAATATGATAAAATACCTTTGGAAGCTACCGGAGCCAATGATTTTCTTTTTCGCCAGTGCCCTAAACACTCCAGAGACGACCTCGAATGTAGGATCCTCGTAATTCTTTTTCAGCTTATCATACTTCGCAATTTCCTCCCTGAAGAAAGCGTTTAGATAGATGTCGAGATGACATGAATATTAATTATACACACTCAGACATATTTAGCTCCGCCGTGATTTCTTCTTCTCGAGCGAACTGCATTACCAGGTATTGATACCGAGTCTGACCTTGGCCGATAGGGGACCTTAGGTCAAGCTGTACCGGTTTGGTAAAAAAAATAAGCTGAGTGAGAGACACAGGAGGTACTCACAATGAACAGAACATGCTGGTCATCCTTGGGTAGAAGGAACATACGTGATATATGGTTATGCTCAATCTTATAATCATATGTTTTGCCCCTCAGCCGCAAGAATTCAGGATACATATCCATATCGTATCGGCCTCGAGGCGTCAAGACTAGGATCTCTTCAAAGCTCAAAATCAAGTCACCAGGCTCGAGGCCTATCACGGCTCTGTCTTTGATCATGTCATGAAAAACCTGAGCGGCGTTAATTTCGTCTCCGTCGTCGTCTCCGCCCTCATCATCAGAACCGGATCCTTTTAACTTGGTCTGGACGCCCGGAACATGAAAACGAATTTCAAGCATTTCGTCTCCTAGACCTTTAGCTGACGTTTTGGATGATGATGATAAACTCGAGAACTCGAGCGTAACGTCTGCGCGACCGGCCATGTTGGAATTGGTGACTTGTGCCAGCGGCAGCTCAAAAGCAGTCTTATCTGAGACCAAGAACGCCAGGTTGTTGCCTATATTTTTCGATGAATGCAAGTCATTGGGACGCTGATTTCTGCCAACCTTGGAAATCCGTAGTTCCCCAGTTCCAACCTTTGAAGGATACCTCCTTCGTCTCAAGTGTTTTTCCAAAATGATTTTTCAACAAGCTAACCAGCTTTTCATGATCCTGTAATCGCCCAGTAAGTATGAGAGCATTGAGGTATTACACATTGTACCTCTCTTGCAAAACCATCGAACTTTTCGAAGCGATGCTCCCTTTTGTCATCTCTCATCCCTATTCGTAGCTGAAATCCACGCGCAACGCGCATCCATTGAGCCCAATCGATGTGTTGTGCGGGGACTGCAACAACACCTTCCGAGTCGGCACCTTTCCAGGCCATGCCACTAGCTGCAATGCGAAATTCTGCCAAAAGAAGTCCAAGATAAACCAAGCTATATTTCATCAAATAAGAAACTGCACGTACTTCCAACCTCTGATGAAAGGCCATGGTAGATATGATCGAACTGCGTGGTCATCTTGGTGTGTGAGGTTGGGAATTGAGTGAACGCGCCGACGGACCTTGAATTGGAAAACGCGTTTCGGCTAATAAACTGGCTGATCGCATTCTTGAGCCTTTCAGCATTCATCTCATATTTACCTTTCCAAAATCATAATTCTTTTAGAGCACATATGGATACTCTGGAGACTCGCTCAAGAGGGGTGCAGGAGAGGGCATTTTGCAAATGGTTATATCTGATCCCCCTCAATAATGACTCAAGATTGACCTCCTCGTTAGGTTGAACACGAAACTAGAAGCGAACGGTTATCCACCCATGTATTGGTGTATAATCATCCAGTCAACAGATATAATTGATGGAAATTTGAAATTAATCTTGGGCATGATTTGGACTTTAATCCTGCGTTTCACGATTGCGGATATCAGGTAGCTTATGGTTCAGATGCCTGCGTTTATGCTGTTACTGAATAGAAGTAAGTGAGGAAGGTCTTTCTGCAAAGGAGGGTCTCCTCCTGTGGTGTCAACGCAAGACCGAGCCATACAAGGAAGTGGACGTGCAAGATTTCTCTCTTAGCTGGTCAGATGGGCTTGCCCTGTTCGTTCGCTATCTTTTACATACTATACCATTGGCTGAGCCGTTTCATTGTGGTCGTATAGCTGCGCACTTATTCATCGGCACCGCCCCGAATTACTTGACTATGATAAATTGGACAAGGTTGCAGATACGCCTCTCACTTTGTTTCAAATCTGAAGTCATACTTAGACCGACCGGCATGGGAACACCATCTTAGCTTTCAAGATTGCAGCCCAACATCTACATATTCCTGTAAGTGCGACCCATACTCGGCACAATTACGTGTCGATGACTTTTCACAGCAACTTCTAGAAGTTGAGGACTTGTGCGACTCCAGCCACCCGGATGAACGCAGCGTTATGACGTATATTGCTAGTTTTTTTCATGCGTTCTCTTCAATGGGTAGGCCTTATCTATTTCACTCAGAAAGATCGACTTCTATCCCCGTGTTAGATCAAGCAGAAACTGTATCTCGGCGGGTGGAGAAGTTTGCAGAACTCATGCAGTCCGTGTGGATTAGTCGGAATGATTACGAGCGCCGTGTTAATCTTGTGCGTTTGTGCAGTCTGGTTGTTTGAAATTTTCGTACAGAATCTCATTCCTTTGTTGTTAGCTCCTATCTGCGCTATCTGAGAAGCAATCCGAATGGGCGGCCGCAATTCTCTCCGGAGATTACATGGATGCCAAACAGCGATCGGCCGAATTCATCACTTACAAGCAAACTAAAAAGCGAACCTGGGTCACCGAAAGACAGGACGTTGCAACTCTATTTGGAAACGTTCAGACCAAACTCAAAACTTATGGACTCCGTGAATACGTTCCTCCTCCCGGTCTCGCGCTTGCGGATCTTGACGAAGCCTGGAAAAAGCTTCTTGCTGCTGAAGCCGACAGGTCGAGGTCCATCAACGCAGAAATACGACAGTAAGCTATTCGAAGATTAACTTACTCTGCGTAAGATATTGAGATCCAGCTTAGAATCAAAGAGTCTCTCCGCAAGAAATTTGCAGACTTAGCGAACGATTTTGAGCGACGATTGCACACCATATCAACTGAGCTCACCGCTATCGAAGGTACTTTAGAGGTCAGGGCTAAATATTACATTGCTTTAAAATGATGAATTGAAGTCAACGCGTATACAAGTCGCAACAAGAACAAGTGAAACAGATAGAAACACGCTTAACCTCGCTATCGGACGTTTTGACAGCCGTCTCGAGCGCAGAAGCCGAGTGCGCAACGGCCAACGTGGAAGAGAATGACTACACGGTCTTTACCTGCCAGGATCTGCAATTTGAGCTAGAGCTCTTAACCCAACGGGTTGCCAAGAAGATTGCATTTATTGACAACCAGGTTCGTCAATGAGTGTCTTATCCAAGTGTGCAGATTCGAAGTTCGGCTTAGATTGTATCAAGAAACTTGACGAACCTTACGCCAGCGCAGCTAGAGCAATTTGAAAGCACGTTCCGCTACTTCGACAAAGATGAAACAAACACTCTACATCTATCTGAGATGACCGCAGCCCTTGCCAGTCTTGGGATTGTATACACGGACGAAGATATCATTTTTATCTATGAAGACCTCACACAAGCATATGGCGCCGTCACCTTTGAGGCCTTCATTAATCTTCTTGTAAGTTTGTCCTTCCTTTTTTTTTTCAATCGGAGACACATTGTTGCCCGCCTCTTTCTCGCAAGGTCGACATTATGGAAGATCAAACATCTCCGGAGCAGCTGCGGGAGGCTTTCCGCGGCATTGCCAATGACAAGGTATGTAATGCGTAGACTTTCTGAAGCCTGCGGATAACTTGCGGATAACATAGCCCCTCGTCACGGAACTCGACCTCCGAATTGCACAGTTGCCCACACCTGCGATTGAATATCTGCGCGAAGCCATGCCGAGTAAGTCTGGTGAGGCAGGCGAGCTAGAATACGACTATGAGCGATGGCTAGATGATGTCTTTGCTTAAATATTCTATTGATGTGGTGCGCTATCGTTGATAAGATAGAATGATCATGCGCGTGATCGCAGTTAGATCACAGCCACGGCTGGCATACAAAAGGCAACAGGGTCTTTAACTCACTCATCTTACTATACATCTTCCCAGTAGAAATGGCAGGTAATCTCTTAATTGCTCCAGGCCCCTAGTTGATCCCATCGCAGTCTTCGGGTGTCGGCCTCCATGAAAATTGCCAACAAGAATTTAACAACATCAAGTCAAAAAAGCGCTATAGATATGTCCTTTTCGCCCTGAGCAAGGACTTTACCCAGGTTGTTGTGGCGAAAACAGCACCACCCGAAGCTACTTACGATGACTTCCTTAACGATCTCCCTGAAGAGGGATGCCGATGGGCTGTCTTCGACTTGAACTTTGAGAAGGACGATGGTGGCAAAAGGGAAAAGCTCGTCTTTTTCTCGTGGTAAGCCTGCGATCCTTCAATATCGATATGTATTCCCTGGTCTTTCTTACGGCCGATGTGACTCGAACCGTTTACGCGTGCTGATTGACTTTGATAAGGGCACCCGACACTGCCAAAGTCAAGGAAAAGATGGTTTTTGCTTCAACCAAATCTGCAGTGAAAACAGCCTTCCAAGGTATAGCGTCAGAGATCCAGGCAACCGAGATGAGTGAGGTCACAAAGGAGATTGGTATGTATCTCGAGTCGATTGTCAAACTCGCGTTGCCTCATCTTGTTCCCAGTCCTGGAGAAGGCTTCTCGCGGAAACTGATGTTATAATTGTATTACTTTATCATCGCGACCCTTCTGCTATATTTGAGAATTTTTTTTACGTCGAGATCCCATATTATCCGGCTCAGGTTATTTAACAGTGCGAGTCTACTATCGACGTCCTTGGCGTGCAATCACCTTAGACACAGCTCGCTCGATGGAAATAAGCTCATAACTTCAGTCACTCTTGCTGCTAGCCTCGTCGTCCCGGCTACATCTCCTTGCACAATCAATCAGCGCGCCTATTGCATTGGATGGCACCTTGGGCCACCTGGTATTGCCCGTTCCGCTCCAGGAATTTTCGTCTATGATATACGCCAATACTTGTGAAATTGAGGCAGAATGCATACATGGTTGGTCCGAGTCATAGTTCGCAGGAGACATGTATTCAGAAGTCGTGATAACAATGAGTCTATATCTATGAATAAAAAATCTATATACATGGCAACGCGATGAGCTCTAGGTGTTATCCATGCATATTCAAAGTTTTTGACGCGCAAAAACATGAATATGGGCCAATCCTGGCACGCTTTGAAGTCTCTGTTCCAAGGCTTTCTTCAGCGAACAGGGAAGTAGGAAAAAAATGGCTCAGATTCACTTACAGGGGGATTCACGAACCAAGCAGTTTCCCATCTTGATTCATTCCACCGATTTCTAACAAACTCTTGGACCTCCTGACCCGCTCGGTGTATCAATATTGATTCTTCCTCTGTCGGTCTCTCCGATCGGATCAGTTTATCCATGGTTATACCCCAGTCTGCAAGGGCAGGCAAACACGCTGGTAGTGTCGAAGGAGAAGGCGGAGGCAACAGATTGCCAGTGAATCCACAGAGTCCGTCTTGCTCGATACGCGCAGCAACAGAGTTCGATATAAGATCTTCATTGTAAATCGGGACGCGTGACCAGATTAAACTGTGTTCGATCTCTGCAGGTACTTGGCAAGGACTTGATATCAAGATCGACGGTTGCAAAATTACCAAGAAATGACATAGGAAACATACCTGAGTATGGCCAGTCGTTTTGAATGATGCTCAAGTACTCTGGGGGTGTATCGCGCATAAAATACTTTAGCGGTTCAACAGGGTCGTGGTCTAGACTCGTCCTGTCAATGACATGTGCCTTGAGGGGAAACCCATTTATCGCTTGCTCTTCGAGATCAAGGGCGGAAGTAAGAAGGGACAAGGTGTCCTTTTTTCCCCATTGCAATCTATAGTTTATGAGATAATTCACTTAAATTAGTAGCGCTCTTCAGTCAGAAATCCTACGGAAGCAGAAGATTAAGCGCACCAATAGACCCATATTGCGCGATGATTCCAGCCGCCCATTGATTATATCGCTGTTGAAGCTTCCTATCGCGTTTCAAAAGACCAAGGTCACTGAGGAAAAGAAAACAAAAAAGTATACATTCTCAGGTTTGCGCCATAAAATATTATTGAAAAACAAAGGCAGGGAGACTCACCCAGAGTTGACAAAAGTTCTTAGTTGCGTCCAAGTAAATTTTGCAGGGTAGTGAACTAGCAGCTCTTCTCTTGTTGGTGGTCCTGTTCGAAGAGGGACGGTTTCGGGTGAAAGACCGCCAGCCGTAGTCGGGATGACTGTCATGGTCAGGTGAAGGAGGCTCGCGGAGTGTCAAATCTTTATTCGGAATTTACGCGCCTCCGTCTAACAATGTCAAGCCGCCGAGGCCAAGGCTCTTATGGACCTCGTCCGCGCGGAAGAGGCAGCACTGCTGCTTTAAGAGGCTCACAAACCACCACGCCCCATGGTAATCGACATGATCCTAAACGGATGGAGCTTATCGCTTCTGTTAGTCGAAGTAGCGGGCTAGAAAAAGATGGAGATACGTGAGCTTTTTCTGTATGTTTCTTTTTTGAACGGGCTTGCAAGTGCTTCAGGCTCAAGGATCCTAAAATACAGGAAGAGTATCGACGTTTCATTCAAAACAAGGTGTGTCTGGGATTTTTTCGAGCGTCCAATTCCGTATAGCATGCCTCTTAGCTTCGTTTAGGTTGATGACGTCCTAGCTAAGCATCCAAGGCGCTATGAGGAATCCGAGGAAGAACATAACCAGAGAATCAACGCTCAAGAAAATTTACTCATTCTGTTTCGTGAGTTACAGTCGTCCACGCCTAGGATGCGCCTCAATTGTACATCCAGGAAAACTTAGAGAAGGAGTATCCTCATCTAGGCGTCAAGATCCATTCGCTCTCGAGGGTGAGATAACTACCAAGCTGCGACTCAGAAATCCCCGACTAACGTCAGAGTACTTGCAGTCTACGAAACTTCGCTGTATCTATCAATCGTTTTCGGCTCACCTGCTCAATCGAACTCCATCATTCCCCAGTTAATCCCACAGCTCTATATCTCATCTCGGTCGTCGGATAACACCAATCGCCTTGTCACAACTCTGATCTCGCTCTTGCATTATCTCGTCGATGGTTATCCGTCTCAAAGCTCGTATAGGCAACACCTGAGCACCATACCTACGGAGTTCTTGGAAAGTAGGAGTTCTGGTGTATACGCCTGGGTTGCGTCACTGGCAAAGAGTTTGAGAACGCAGAGTTACGCGACTTTTGAGACGCTGACGAGACGTACTACGATTGCCAGACTTCTTGCAGATGACTATCACACCCGCGACAATGGCGATAGATCTGAAAGGCTTTCATCTCTAGGTCAACAATCCCTTTATACGTTGGTTCATCTCTTGCAGGGAAAGGTGCAGGCGAACACATGGGCAATCATCTGCTCAGCCTATCGGGAGCTTTCTTGCAACGTTGAAGAAACGCAAATCTGGCTTAGCAAGACATTATGTCTGCAGCCTGTCGTGTCATATGGGCACGACATGACTGCTGAACAGTGGCTCCAGCAGCAGAGCGCATTGGGGCATACGAAGCGAAAGGAAGGATCTGAAGGCAAATGGTTGATCTACAGAGTTCGCTACTGATACGAGCGGGTATCCCAAAAAATGTACAAGCAATTAAGAATTTGGCATTCAACACAAGGAGAATATCACGAGCTGATTCCGACTTTGTTTAGAAGGTCGGCCAGGTCGTCTGCTGCCTGGTCCGCTTCTGTATATTCCCTCGTGGCACCTTCCTCTTGTTCATATCCCCCTATCTCTCCATCTTCTTCATTAACCTCCTCCTCCTCCTCTTCATCGTCTTCAGTTGCGAACAGCTTCCCACCCCTCTGCGTCAAACTGAGCCCTATATTCTCCAGATGCTCATCGTCCTCTTCCTGGTCGTTGAATTGTAGCTCGAGCCTCATCAAGCTAGCGAGGTTTGTGGAAATATTCTCGGCAAGTAACGAAAACGTCTCTGATTCAAGGTTGTTGTTTTGCAATTGTAATGTATGTAGCTTTGGGTTTGAACCACGTGCGATGGTAGATAGAAGAATCGGTACTTCTCCATCTGTCGAAAGAACACAATCGGAGAGGTTGAGCCTTTTGAGATTGGGCCATGATGGAAGGGCTTCTGACCAGGCCTCGAGACCGGACACAGCACTGTCCTGAGTGAACGTGTTATCCTGCAAATCGATATACTTCAAGTCCTTGCACTTGGCCAACCCACGTGCAAGGGCAGTAATGCCCGCCATCCTGATCCCGTTCTGGGGCATCCTCACATTGATAAGCGTTCCATGCGCGGCGAACGCCTCTGCCCACGCTGGAGCTGACCCATCCTCTAGTCGATTGCGACCGCATATAACGGTGCGCAGATTGGATTGTTTGCCTGCTGCCTTGATGAGGTTGGCAGATTCGAGAAGGGCGTTGGCGATGACATTCCCGCCTGCAGGTCCGAGGCCGTTGTTGTTGAGTTTGAGTACTTGGAGGCTGTGGTTGTGTGTGAGGAAAGGAACGATGGGGTCGACGGATCTGCCTCCGAAGGCGTTGTCACTGAGGTTGAGTTCGACGAGGGATTGTTTGTCTTTGAGTGCGTCACAGATGGCTGTTAAAGCGAGGGGGATTTCCGAGATGAGACGACCTGTGAATATGTCTGCAAAGTCTGCAATCTAGGTTGAATGTCAGACAATGAAGAGATGGTTGACAATATAAGATAGATATCACTCTGAGGACGGCAGTCTTTTGCAGAAAGTCTGCGAGTGCTTTGGAAGCGTCTACGCCGATCGTGTTACCACCCAAATGGATCTCTTCTATGATAGCAGGATCAAATTCATTGAGATGTAGCTCGATATCGGCGCGTGTATCGAGCTTGAGGCCTTTTCCACTCCAAGAAAGCACCTTTGACGATGAAACCATCGGATTAAGGTTTAAAATTTGAACATCAACCGCGACGGCCTTCATCTTGCCCGGGCCGGTATAATAATAATAGTTGCTATTTATTTATTCCATACTGTAAACACCCAGAAACCTATGAATACAGTTTCATATAACAGCGTTAATGCCAACGTGTATGATTTCATCAGCAGAGTTGAGCCAGTTTCCAGTTTCAGGGAAAATTGTAGCTGTAAGCGTGTGCATGAGCACCTGTCCAACCAAGTCGGACAATTCACCCACATAGACGTCGATAAAGATCTTCTATCAGCAACTTCCGCACCCAGTTAACTACCGCGGATGCAGCTCCAGCATCAACCGCCCTGCTGACAACGTGGTAGTGCGGTACACTAATACGTGATATATTTGAGAAAATAAACTCGGACTGGGTCTATGAGAACACGCACATATGGGTAGAGTTCCGGGCTACCGTCCTAATCTCTTCAATGATTGCAGCACATCCTTGCGGATTAGCCATTCGTTCTATATCACATATCTCGTCTATCAATTCGTCCACTTGCACGTTAAAGTCGTCTCGAAAACCTATATGGTATGTCACCCCGTAGAATCCTACAGTAAGTAAGCAATTAAGCATCAGACTGAGCAATCATTCAAACCTAGAGAGGAACAAACCTTCTATGGTGCGGACCTTCGTCACTACATATCTGTCCTCTTTCGCAACCCTCGCCACAGGAACGATACAAACTGATAAAAAGATCTATTCTGTGTAAAGATTTGGTCATTTTGGCTAATTATAAAACATACCACAACGCGAGGTAAGGCAGGCCACTGCCGGACAAAGCCTGAGTGGAGATTCGTTCATAAACCTCCTCCTTTCATACGTATAAATCAAACGCACCAATAAAAGTATGGGGAACGCCCTTGCCCTCTGCAATTTTGTGAAAAACAGCACAAGTAGGTATACGCCGCAGTTCTTTTCTCTCACATACCGCCACCCCCGCTCCTCCGCTGGTGGATTTTTCCGACAATGCAGGTATATAGTAGAGCTTCGGATCGGAGGATTCGGATATTGACAATGTCTCTTCCTCTTTATCCCCCTCCTGGATTTTTCCTTGTTCTTGGAACTGGTATGTGCTAGACCCAGTATCCTGCTGAATGAAGTGTCGCAAGTTCTTGCGGTTCGCACCGTCAAATTCGTCTTCAAGCGACTATTTTTGTGGTCAGCTACATCCCAGCGCTTTGCGCATCGAAAAACCCACCTTAGCCCAGGTCCAAAGAAGCATTACCGACATGCTACCGTGGTCGGGTTGATAAACGATCCAAGAACAAGATAGATGGTAAGACTGCTAATCCACTCACAGAACTACACCTATGACAAGTGGCACCCAAGCTCCGTGAGGCACCTTCTTCAACGACGCTCCCCAAAAAAGCCCATCAAAGAACCCAAAAATCACAAAGTACCCGAGCGCAAGAACGAGAGGTAGATGCTTGACGTAGAATATGTGTACTGCAATAAGTACGCTAGTCGAAGTCATCACCGTTGCGACAGCAAAGCCATAGGCATTTGTCAAGTTCGCGAGGTTTGAAAACACAGCGACGACGACGATGGTGGCGATCATGAGGCCCCAATTAATTGCCGGTATATAGACTTGTCCTTGGAAAATATCTGAGGTATAGTGCATACGGATTGGGGGAAAGCTCTTTGTGTTTATGAGTTGCTGGACGAGGCTGAATGTCGCCGTGATCATGGCCTGAGATGCGACAATCTGGGTTTAAAAGCATTGCTGAGTATATACTAGCATGAGACAATGCATAACTTGCTGTGGCGAGAATAGCAAAAACAAAAACAATCCTGATTGAGCGAGTTCATGTCACTCGAAGAAGATTGTTATAATAACCCAAAGTGTCGTACCAAAAAAGCCCTCCGTTTCTTGGACCGGGGATGCTGTTGTAAAATACATTGCCGATGACTGCATCTCCGTCGTCAACCAGACGAGCGCCTTGCCCGAGATACGCAAGGATCAATGACGGGTATACGACCGTTGAAAACGATATCTACGAGTACAGTCAGAGAAAGCTCCCGGAATAGCGCAATGGCAGCGAACATACCCGTATAGACGCAGCATTGAATTGACCGAGGCTAAACATCGTAGGTGAGAGGCTGTGTCTAGTGCGTGTAGTTAAGAGAGAAAGTTCCCACTTTGCAAACACAGCTTCACAACCTGTCAGAGCAAGGACAACGCCAGAAAGAAGGTCGTAGTTTTTCGTCCGCACAAAGACTGATATGATCATTAGGGGGACGGGGTTTTAGGGCTAAAAAGGTTAGAGATGACTTACGGAGAACCGCACGCGATGGGTCAAATGCACGGAAGATTCCAGGGAAAAATGTAATGTTATATATACCAGTCCCGGTCAGTAAAGCAAACCATATGAAAGAAACTGAACCGCCTATCAGAATTAATGGTCTGCAAAAAGCCAACAAAGACATACTCGGGCCAAAAGTAAACGCCAGGCGTCCAGTCCCAAATCTCTGCACGAAGAAGAGTAGGAGAAGAAAGACCTTGTCTCTCGCTATCAGAATCAAGATCTGGATTCGCAAAGAAACCATTTACATACTATAGAAATCGGTATTATGTCATGGGTAACATTTGGTTTAGCAACAGCAATACCACCAACGGCACTCGTGACAGACACCGCTGGAGTAAAGATACCATCAGCCATCGTCAGGCTGGAGAAATCATTAGCAAAGGTGGTGCCGATACTAAATGTACACACGATGTTCCCAGCAAACACTAAAGATTGTTTGGCGTCAGCTAGAGGTCTTCAGATGTAGGCAAGCCAGATGCTGACCCAGGTTAACAAGGGCCATTTAGCCTTCTTGGTGATACGACGAGAGGTATAGGGTTCAAACATTTCTCCATTCAAGCTGTCTCCGGTGAGAGTTCGACCCGCGTCGTAATCCTTTTCCGCCGGGGGGAACAGTCCTTGATATAGGGCAAATGTACCGCCTTCCCCTGTGTCAGTAGGATGAGCTCAAAAAATTTCTTGTAGCAAGTTTGATAGCATGTATACCTTCACCAGTGCCAAAGAATAGCGAAAAAATGACCTGCCAATCTATCATGAGCATGCACTTTGAGGGAGAAGAGTCCTGATGTCACACATATTTGACCAGGGGTAATAAGGTGATAGCCCAGATTATGGCACTGATACCTCCAATGACATCTTCTTTGGAAGGCGCTCCGCCTGAAGCCGGCCAAAGACCATTGAGAACGTACAAGGGGGAGGTCCCGATGTCGGAATAGATAATACCTAGTCCCGGTGAGCTACATTGGCTATACGTACATAAGAAATGCCGTTTACCAAGTGCCTGAAAGCTGAGGGCAAAGAGAGGCAGCCCACGAAGTTTCACAGACTGTCGCTTCGAGTTTAAATTAACGCCCGCTTCCAGGGTCTTTGAAGAGTTCATGGCTTGGGAAACGCGAGGGGTGGTCGAGGAGCGTGAGGTAGGGCAGAATGTTTTAATATCACTGCATGCTCCCCTAAATACTCCTCCAATTTGCGGCGCAACCTATAGGTGTGGCTCCCTTGTGTCGCAAGTAGGCCTTATCTCGGAATGGCAAATTTAGCGCACTCCGGCGCGCCCGTGTTCCAGTCGGTGAGGGAATATAGCTATAGGTTTGGCGCTTTGAAACGGCGTCGCTGGAGTTGCGCCTTTGATGTCTCATTGAGCCATACATAGGATGTGTTAGATACGAGTGGTTCCAAAAAATGTCAGCTCCAGTACGAGATACCTCATTTGAGAATTTCAGAGGGCTCAGAACATTGGCATTACTGTGATATAGGCTCTTGAGTCAAATTTTGGGGCTTATCGTTTTCGAACGGGCTCCGTCGGCCTATTCATCATCGCGGCCGCATCTTTGAAATTCTTTTTTTGTTTTCAGGTGTGAGAAGCACTAAGGATGTACAGTACTTAAAAAGTCAAGCTTCAAGTACGACACAGCACCCGCTAATTTCATTACGTAACACGCGAAGATGTGGTTTACGTGGTTGCGCGTAAACGATCCGGGTGTCAGGCTGTCAGCAGCATCAAGTGTTCGTGCTGTACTACATTGGCTGGGTTTTCTTTGACTTTTCCTTCTTTTCTTTTGGATTGATTGATATCATGTCTTTCTTTAATTCAATTGGGTATGTCACTATCAAGCTATTCTGGCTTCATCCTAATAACATGTCCTAGCCGTTCGATGGTCCGGGCTCAGCGACCGAAGCGGTCAACGACACCGACATCTGCAACATTCCCACCGGCGGACAGCATGCCACCGCCTCGATCTGTTCCACCCTCACCAACTCTGACGGTGCCAAAACCTCTGTACCTCAGCCGTCCGTTCGTTGAAGCAGCACTCGTAAAAGGGAATTTTAAAACGATCGTGATGCTTCCAAAGTACGTCGACATAATGGAGTGGGTGGCAGTAAATAGTGAGTCTTTGATTGCATACTAACGTTATTTTGCTATATTCATCAATCTTGCAGTCTTTGACTTTTACACTAACCTCAATGAATTTTATGGCGTCATTGCGGAATGTTGCAAACAGCAGGACTGCCCAAGAATGTCTGCAGGCCCGACGTGCGTTTTTCCTCATCTCTGCTATCGGCGTTCACGGTTAACGTTCCCATTTCCAGCTTGAACTATACTTGGATTAATCAAGAACGCAAAAGCGTCCATCTACCCGCTTCAACTTATATAGACTACGTGATGACCTGGGTGCAAAATCTTCTCGACGACGATAACACATTCCCAACAAAAGCCGGTGGGTTTATACGTATTGAACGAGAGAAATCCTTCATCTTATCCCGTAATGTTCACTCAGGCCAGGAATTCCCACCATCATTCCCGTCAACCATCAAGCACGTATACAGACAACTACTCCGTGTTTTTGCTCATATTTATCACGCACATTACCATCAAATTCTTCATTTGCGTAGTGAGCCTCATTTTAATTCCCTTTTTGCGCATTTTCTTGCATTTGGACGAGAATACGAGCTCTTAGATATGAAAGATGTCAAGGGTTCCCCGTCAGCGCCCGTTGGAATTGGTGGTTTGTGGGAAGCTTGGAAGCAGATGGGTATTTTGGAAGGTTAGCTTGGTCCGGCGCTCTTGGATCTGGCCATCCAAGACGACATACCATTGCTTGCATATGTTTTCTGGAAGACGTTAAAGACAAATATGCGCACTCATCACGCTGTAATTAGTAGCAAACTGATTAACGATCGACATGATGTCCAGGGTTGCCAACCAAACTTCAGAACAAGGCTGATCTCCTTGTCTTACCTCTAACAGCTTTCTGAAGGTCTCTGGATTCCTCGGGAAATGTCATTCTTTGGGTTGGTCATCGTTCTTGCTTTCGATGACTACCTGATTTACCTCTTGATGAATCCGTATCCAGACGGAATAGGGCACCTCGTGCCAAGAGATCGCCTACGCCCACTGGCGGTTTTCCACCCCGGAAAGATTCAATGGGCCCACCTTCTGATCCCCCCTCACCAGGGGGGACCAACGCTAAACCTTTGTACCTCTCTAGTCCGTTCGCAGACGCGGCTCTTGTGAAAGGGAATTTCAAAACAATCGTAATGCTCCCCAAGTACGTTGACATCATGGAGTGGGTGGCTGTTAACAGTAAGCCTGATTTCACATTTTGGAGAAGGTCGTGACACTGATTTCGTGAGCTCAGTCTTCGACTTTTATACTAACCTTAACGAATTTTATGGAGTGCTCACCGAGTCTTGCACTCAACATAGTTGTCCCACGATGTCAGGAGGTCCAACGTACGTTCCAACTCTTGTTCTCTAACCGTCAAATGATGTATGAAGATACTCTCAGATTGAATTACACATGGGTCAATCAGGGCGGGAAGCAAGTTTTGCTTTCGGCACCAACCTATATTGATTCCGTGATGTCATCCATCCAAAATCTGCTAGAGGACGAGAATGTGTTCCCTACAAAATCTAGTACGTAGCACATCAAAATATCTTTACATGCTGACTTAATAAAATCATTCCAGACCAAGCATTCCACCCTTCTTTCCCATCGACTATCAGACACGTCTACCGGCAACTGTTACGCGTCTTTGCGCATCTATATCATGCACACTTTCCTCAGGTCTTACACCTTCGGGCAGAGCCGCACTTCAATTCTTTATTTGCACACTTCCTAGCGTTCGGACGGGAGTACGAGTTACTGGACGTCAAAGACATCAAGGGTGAACCTAATGCACCTGTCGGTATTGGTTTACTTTGGGAGCGTTGGAAGGATTCTGGAATCTTGGAAGCATAAATCACATACTACACGAGTCAGATTTTTCTTGTTTATCTTTTATAAATGTTATATGTGACGGATTGGCTCCTTCATATAAAGTGTCACGAATATAGTTTATATTCCACCAGATCCCCCCCAAAAAAATGCGATTGATTTCAGAAACTACAGCACTAGGCCGATAATGGAAGCAAGAATCGTAGATAACGCGATATGGTTTCCAGTCACAGTTTGGGCACTGTTGTCCGTCGTTTGAGGCCCGGAGGCACCACTTGTTCCGGTTGCACTTGCACTTGAAACAGAAGTTGTGCCACCCATGGCCGTTGCCTGGGTGTATAATGAGGCTTCGTGAAGAACTATGAAGAACGAATCTAGTATTACCTTGAAAGATGCGAACGTCTTCTCTGGTGTTGGATTCACAGCGAACACCATCCCTTTCGAGCAATGACTAGCATGACATTGTGAGCTAAGTTGTGCACACAAAAAAAAACCTTGGAGACAGACGGATTTTGAGAACAAAAAAACCAGAACGGAGTCTTGTCTGGGTTGAATAGTATTGGTTAGCTAGCATCACGACATACCAGATTTGAAGCTAACCAACCATCTTCTAGAGTGAACGACCATTGAGGAAATGCTGTGGCACCATCCGGCACACTCTGAAAGCCGGAATCTACGCCGGGTGCTGGAGAAGTTCTGTGCAGATACGACGACAGAAGGTTAAGATAAAATAATTCAATCGGTTGGATGTTTCACAGACATAGGTTCGCAGGGTTTTGCAAAGGTCGACTGTGTTACCGACTGTGTTTTGCTTCAGGACGCCGGAGAAAGGAGGTTGAAGGTAGACTGGAGAGACTAACGTGGTTTTTGGACAGGCTGCAAGCTCATTTTCATATATTGATTACACAAGTGTAAAGCTGTTGACTCACAATACAAAAGCGATCGTGTCACCAGCTCTAGCAGTCACACTGCAAAGAATGACTGTTGAATTCGATAACAGAAGAGGCTGTTAGCGCACCTCTCTGGTATAAAAGTAAGGCTTTGCTTGTCTCCAACTAAAATTGTAAAGTTTTCGGCAGATACAACAGCTAATAGACAGGCGGTCCAAGCAAAGAACATCGTAAATTGCATTTTAGAAAGCGACGGCCAGTCTAAAAGGAATGTGTTTGACAGGGATCAAAGAGCCTTAACCAGGTTGTTAGTCAGGATTGAATCATAAAGTCATAAAGTTAGAATAGGACATACGCTGCTCTCGGGGAAGGGAAGAAAGAAGTTGGTAACTAACGCCATCAGGCCGTTCTATGTATCTTGACAATGACAGTGGACACACGCTCGGTGTATAGATGAGATCAACAACTACAACTTGTGATTTATCTTGTAATGATGCAATGTCTTGGCCTTAACAATTAACAATGTCCTTCGTTGCTGCCCGTGAACGCGAAGCTGGCTTCGTACATGTGTTATTAATCACAACGGGAAGCGTGGCTTCCATTAAGGCACCCTTGATAGTTGAGGAACTCCTCAAGGTCAGTTCTCGATACAACTCCTGAGCCACTCGCAATGGCATAAAGCTATTACCCTGTAGTATCAGAAAGTAAAAGTGGAAGTGGCTGCCACAAAACCTTCCTTAGCTTTCTATACAAAAGACGAAATTCGCAGCTTGGGTTCAAGAGTCTGGACTGATGAGGACGAGTGGGCTGTATGGGATGCTTCTCCGCGCATGTAAGCAGAACGCTCAATCAATTTTATCCAGGCAAGTTTCAAAGTCGGCGACCCAATACTTCATATTGAGCTTCGGAGGTGGGCAGATGTAGTGCTCGTGGCACCTTGCTCTGCAAATACGCTGTCCAAAATAGCTCACGGTGCATGCGATAATTTCGTGGTGTGTGCAAAGTGGCTATCCTCTCGTCTAGTCATGCTCTAAACTAAATATCCGATAGACATCTCTTATGCGAGCTCTTAGCCCTTCAACGCCTACGTATATCTTCCCTGCTATGAATACCTTGATGTACGAGCATCCGCTTACGTCCGAGCACCTTCGGATCGTTCGTGAAGTCGTTCGCTACAATATCGTTGGACCTATAGGCAAAAACCTGGCATGTGGCGATATCGGTGAGTAAGGTATTCACTTTTGAGTTTACAATCTCTAGTCGTTCATGCAAATGTCTCTTCAGGTGTTGGAGCCATGACCGAGTGGCGGGAAATTGTGAAGACAGTAGTAGATCGCTTCCAGCTTACTCGTTCGCAGCAGCCGAGCTCTTAGACATTTTGCGGTCCTACTGTACGTTAGAGTTTTTGCAATAGCATATGCAGCTTAAAGTTTGGCACATTCAATCTTGCAACTTACGTAGAACCAGTAATCAAGAGATATGTATAAAAAGTAGTTCATATAGCCCACCGCGAGGGTCGAACTCGCAGCCTTCAGATAATTCTAGGTGTCCTAAAAGTCTGACGCTCTAGCCGATTGAGCTAGGCGGGCTCACAAAAGTTCCGAAGGCATGGGTACAAATGACTTCAAATAATGCAACATTTACAGACAACCGACTGTAAATCCTTCTCGGTTTGGTATGGTTGTATCAGCCCAAGAAAGTAGATAGCACTTTTGACAAGATCTTGTGCGTATGTCTACATCTGCAACTCTAGAGCATATACTGTACTTGATGAATTAGCTGCTCGCAACTTCATCTGGCTCAAAGTCCTTAAATAATCAAAATCTTAGATGTGTATGCTCATTTAATATGATGTTAGCCTATTTGTGCCGTCATGATCCTTCCTCGGCTACCTTCTTTGGTGGTTTGTCCTCCTATAGAAATTTCAGCTAGATGGAGAAGCTTGACAGAAAAAATGGGCGTACTGCAGTAGCTCGTCTAGCATCAGTCATATTTGTTGGGCGGGGCCTATCTCCCTCCTGTTGAAACGTCCCCGAGGAATCATTTCCCGACTCCTCTTTTGATCTTCCCTTTGGGACCTCTGAGGTGTTTTCAGACGCGTCTGAGGGTTGTTGTGAAGTATCGGATGTGCCGTCAGCTTTTGGTACATCGTTGTCCTCCTGCATCTCGGATAAGCATCTTGGAACCCACCCAGTTCGGTTCATATGACTCACCGCTGCTTGAACGGATCCTGTGACGTCCGCTTCCGTGCCTTCGTCGTCTCTCATGACGACATGGTCAGATTTGGACTCAGTGGTAGGTTCAGATTTGGGAGCGGTAGTTGTTTGAGCGGGCTGCTCCTCTTTGACAGCTTCAGCGTCGGGTGTTTTGGCGGTTTTATGATCTCCATGAGAATCGTGCGCATGAGTGCTTTTGCGGGAGGAAGGCGAAACGAGGTATAGGAACTATATATGTCGGGAAAATGAGGGAAACCTCAACAGAGCTAAGGCTCACGTATACTTACAGCAGGACCAAAGATAAGAGCAGAACCAATCTATTCATATTTCTTCTGAGAAAATGCAAGAATGTGGAATAACACGAGAATTACCATCCAGGGCATATCTGATTTGGGTTTGTGTTCGGCGTGTGGTGTGGACGAGTTCATGCGTCGACCACCTGCGCGCAAGACCGACTGGTTGCGCAATGACGCGCGAAAAACGGCCCGTCTGGCAGTAGCAACAAATGACATGGATGGAAACGCAGAAAAGGCTGGATTTCTAGTCAGGGTAGTCGAACTTGAACTTGAGCAAGTTCGGGTCAGCCCGGTAACCCGGGACAAACGCGCTAGTAATGACGTAATGCTCCACCTTTCAACCATTTGTGACTTAACTATGTTCATTGGCAGATCACTGTGTGCTACAGTGCGCACTGCGCATTACTCGGAAACGGAGCACGTCAAATAACAACTGCTCGCAGCGTCCTGGCTTGACTGTCTTTGCACAGCTGCCATTCCGGTGCACTCATCACAATGTGTTGGAAGAGCTTTGCTACTACTCTCTTTGAAGGACTCGGATGTGGACGCCTCAGTACGGCGAGGGATCTCAAAAAAACTAGTATGGGTAAGTCACTGAAAGGCTATCTTCTGCTATCTTGTTGGCTTTAAGGAGATGGGTGGACTCGTCAGCCAGAGTCAGCGCCAAATGTCGCTGAAATGATACCGTATCAGCTCGGCAAGGTATCCATAATCATGCAAGCCTTGTAGCTTGACCAACCCCATAACTCTATAGAAGACGTGGAGGCTGAAACAAATACTCTCCATCAGATACGGTAGTGGTGAACTCCTTGGTGACTTTGTTTCAGCTTTGCAGGGACGGCAAAATCTCTGCTATCTCGCCGTTACGGCGCATATCCATACAGTATCAGGAAACGCGATTACGAACGTCCATAAAACGACATGCACTTTTTTCTTTCTCGACAAACGATGCTTATCATGTACTAGAAATTGGGATTATATCAACATTGTTCATGGTGTCATATGCGTTCAAATTTGCAGAACCACCATAAGCGATAGATAATTTCCATGCAAACAGATCTTGTCGATGTAGGCGGCCTACCCTATGTCTCTCCATTACGACGGACAGATCCTATTCGAAATACAGCGTGGATATCTAGATCTGGATTATCCTCTCTGTCAGCAGTACGACTCACAGCTACCATTTGACCTCTCGCTGTACTTTCACTGATACCATTTGACACTCAGAAAGTGCTTGCAACGTGGAGGGCGCGCGATATAGCAAATACAGCAAGTGATTTCTTAGTACATGAAACATCGTTGGTGGAACGATGTGGCTCGACATTCACTGCTGGCGACCACCCATGTATCTCGTGGAAAAATGGGTTGATGTAATACGTTTTGTGTGTTCTGTAGGAAATATGGATTGAAAAATGAAACATTTTTCTTTCGGAAATATCTTGAGAAATATTTTAAATGTATCAAAAGTGTTTCTTGTCGAAATACTTTAAGTTTTTCAATTGATATT
>JABCKL010016826.1:0-26892 GCA_018851305.1 Calocybe cyanea | reverse complement strand
AGTACATCAAGCAAGTTCCACTAGGTAGCATGGCATTCTACTCAAAACTAGTATTAAAAACCCATGCGTTGATTTTATACACTGGAATTGCACATGGGAGAGCCGACTCGACGGCGCTGTACCAAAACTTGAAATTGGTATATACCCACTATAGTAGCAGCCCCCCCCCCATGTAACGGAGTAATAGGCGGTCGATGCATGGAAAGGGGGTGTGATGATAATACGGGGTTTCATTTACTCTTGATGCCTTTCCTCATTCCCAAGCGTCATCTCATCAAAATCGTCCAACAACTCGTCCAACTTGATCTCAGGAAAATCAGCCTCTTCTTCTCCATCCTCACCTCTATCAGCAACGGCACTATCACGCTCCCCAACCCCCTCTCCCTTCTTCCCTCCCTCATCCACATCCATCGCAAACTGAGCCTTCGGCTTCTTCTTCCCACCAGAAGAGCTATTCCCCATCTTGACATCCGAGGTTTTATACAAGTTAACTGCACCTCTAATCTCTGGATCCTCCTCGATCTCTCTCAAAAACAACTCATAATCCTCTTCCACCTTCCTCTGATCCCTCCCACCCAACCTCCCCACAATCCCCCTCGCCCCACTCGTCTCACCTTCCTCTCCTGCTTCTTTTGCTATACTTCGCAACTTCCAAGGACGAGATTTCGCGTTGGCGCCATGCTTTTTGCGGCGGTTGGGGTAGGTTTTTTTGATTAGGATTATATCGGGAACGCTGGCGGGGTCTAGGAGGGAGAAGGTTGGGGAGTTGAAGTTGGAGTTTGTGAGGTGGTAACCGAGAGCTGTGTCGCCTGGTTGGAGGATAGCACCGAGATGAGTGCGGGTATGATAGATTTGGTTGCTGCGACCTCCTGTACCTGACATATCGTCGTCATCATCGTTGTGACCACTGGCGCCAGTGGACTTGAATGCACCAGCAAGCGCAACTTGAGCATCAGCCATAACCCACTTCCCTTTACTCCTCTTGAAATCAGGTTCGATATCCAACACCATAAACTCCACCAACCCCGTCACACTCGCAAGCGAACCAAAAGGTTCCCGCCAATAAACGGTCGAAGTGAGGTCGCAGGTTTGGAGTGTGGATGGGTCCATGAGGTGCACCATATTCCCGCCTACGCGAGTACAGATGGTGAGTGGGTGGATGTTGCTTAGGTGTTTTTTGGCGAGGGTTGGGGGGATACAGACAAGGTCGTCTTTGCAGATTGGAATTATTTCGACGGAGTAGGTGAATTTGTAGTTGGCAGTGTTAGAGTGGGTGTCGAAGGAGATTATCTGTTCGGAGGATTTGGAGCTGAGGTTTTTTTTTTTTTTTCAGTGGAGTTCTTTGTAGGAGATAGACGAAGGAACTCACCGGATGGGTACGACGCTTTGGAGGAATTCAACCATCTTGACGGCATGGCTGCGGGAGCTGTAAAAGAAATCCAAACCGTCTTTCACTTCTTTTACAGAGATCGTATCCTTTTGAGCGCCGTGCTTCAATATCAGTTGTTCGAGGTACAAAAACGTTCTTTTATGTGAAACTTTTTGACGGACTTGAACGAGAGAGTTCCAAGTGTTTTTAGCTGCAAGTCGGGCAGATCCTAACACACCGTTTCCGGATCATCCTATGTGTTAATGCGGTTTGACTGCTGTTTGGGCCTTCTTGTGACAGCATCCTATTATCCTTGTAATAAGACTTCTTAAAACTGCAGCACCTTTGATTCGCTGTTTTCCCTGTCTACGGCGGTAAAGTTCTTCCAATATAAACAACCTGGCTACTTTTTCTTCGTTAACGAAAATCTGGATACTTATATTCTGACTGGATATTCCAAACTGTTACCTACCAAGTTTGATATTTACGGTCATTCCGGTATGCCAAAACTGCTATATCCGGCAGCATGAAAATGCGCTTTTTGTCGCTTCGTGTGATGGTGTCAGCATGATCCTTCCTCTCACTAACTAAACTCAAATCTTTCACGTGGTGTTATTCCTGTTTGCCTTGATAGTACCCGCAACATGTAATTTATCAGCCTTGACAAGTTCTCAGAACACGTTTGCTGACCCATCCAGGATCTTTCCATCACACAGCAATCACCGGCCAACTTCGGGATACTTGATCAATAATTGTACGTTATGTAGGATGAGGAATTTGAAATACGAAGAATGATGGAACGGTGAGCGACGCACTGTAACCCGATAGCCCAAAACACGGGACGTAGCTGTGTAAAAGCTGTGTAGTCTCATCGGGGACGCGAGGGTAGCCTGGGTAGAACAAGTAGGATAAGGAATTTGAAATACGAAGAATGATGGAACGGTGAGCGACGCACTGTTCATCAATAAAGATCCAGTAAGCCAATAGCCCCAAAACACGAGACGTGGCTGTGTAAAAGCTGTGTATCTTTGCGGGCGCGAAGCCTGGGTTTGACCCCTCTTCCTTCAGTCGATCTCACACAACCTACACCACTCGAGCTGGTCTCACGTATTCCACCAGTCCACACATCAACACATACATTTTACTTGAATCATTATCGCATACCAGAACCGCCCAATTGTGATCTTGTCTTACCGCAAGACCGACCATGCGTCTTTCGATTTCGATGACCCACATTGTCGTCGTGCTGGTTTCCTTGGCGGGCATTGCTCAATCCTTGCCGATGGGAAACGGACGATCTAAGCCCCCCCGCCCCTTCGAAGAGGATTACAAAAAGTATAGGGAGAGGGCGCTAGGGCGTTATCAGAGAACTGAGCATTGGTTTGACTATCCAATAAAATATGAGGAGTATGTTCGGCGCCAGAGCCGACCAGTCATATTATCTGCAATGTACGGAGTCCCTGGCAGGCTTGGCCCTCCCAAAAGCAATGGCCCTCCCAAAAGCAATGACCCTCCCAAAAGCAATGACCCTCCCAAAAGCAATGATCCCCCCAAGAACGATGATCCTCCCAAAAGCAATGACCCTCCCAAGAGCGATGATCCTCCCAAAAGCAATGACCCTCCCAAAAGCAATGACCCTCCCAAAAGCAATGACCCTCCCAAAAGCAATGACCCTCCCAAAAGCAATGACCCTCCCAAAAGCAATGACCCTCCCAAAAGCAATGACCCTCCCAAAAGCAATGACCCTCCAGAGTACGATGACTCCAAAATACGCCAGCCTCCAACACACAATGGCCCTCCAGAAAGCGACGACCCTCCAGAAAGCGATGACCCTCCAGAAAGCGACGACCCTCCCAAGGGTGACGCCCCTCCTCCCTATTCAGAATAATATTAATAGAAGGATATCGTGGTTGAACAAACAGTCGTTCTCTTCGAACGGGTAGACCCATAGGAGTTTACTTGTATCATGTGCAACATTTTTATACAAAGTTGCATCTATTTTGAAAAATTGATAGACTCAGTATGCGAAATTTGTCCAAGCACGTGTTGGCAATGGTCTTCAACGCTTCAACGAGAGTGCGCTCGACTCCTCTGACAGTGAATACCTACAGCGAAAGAAGGCCAGCATTCATGGATAGTTGCTCCCACTTTTGAATTTGAATCTTAAGGCACTGCTTGTCCGGGGACCTATGGAGAATTATGAGCGAGTGAGAATGCATAATAAGCCTGTATTGCACTGGTGGTGAGATTTGCCACATCCGCTACGAATATTCTGATGTTTCATCAAGGCTTGATCGTTCTCAAAAATCTGACTACGTTCGCACTTAACCGGCTGCATTTTCAGAAGTCAAATTTAATCACCAGGTTCAGCATGAAGATTTACGGGGTCGGCTAGAAGGCAGACACCCTGACATGGTCGGTTTCCCTAAAGTTATTGTAGTGTAAGGTTACGAACTCACTCCCAAGACTGGAGTGCAGACCCGGATGCCACCCACACTGTCTGTAAACAAAATTTGAACTCAATGAAAAAAGTTTTTGAACTCAGAATGGTTGTTAATTATACTGGACCTGATGTGACGTAAGTGACAATGTTGATTCTGTCCCCTCTCAGAACTTGCTGCATGTCCTGATTTGCCTGTCTCTAGCCTACCGAAGGCTGACGACTCGGGACAGTCGTTGCATAAACTATTGTATCATTTGAATTCTGAGATACCCGCCCTACAATAACTCTGTCGAATTATTGTGACGAAGTAATACCTCTTCATCAAGTCACTAGTTTCCTCTTAGGAATTTGTCGTCTTTGTCCTCACCTCAGAGCAAGCATCGACTATGATGCCGTCAAAGCGGAACTATTCTCATTCTCACACTGTACGTCAAACAATTTCTAATAGTCATTTCCGTAACGTCCCTACACCAAAGACCCTGGGGCATAATGACTCTGAAACAACTCTGCCGATGCTTCATCGATTGCACTTCCTCCCTTCAGTATTGTCAGTTGGGTTGTTCCGAGTCGCTGTTTCCTCTTTGGACGTTCCACCACGAACCGTATAACCAGTGTCTGACGTATGTATCAAGAGATTGAACGGGTTGGTGATATTCTGACCAGCGATGGCTACCACCGGAGAAAATGCTGTCATTTGACAATTTGACTTGACACAGGCTTTTTCTTTTTCTTTCCGTCGTCGTCGAAGAATGCAAAAGAGGACGGCGATTGTGATGGTGAAGGGAAGACCAGTGACGGCGCTCCCGACAGCGATGCCTATGACTTTACCATTCGATAGGCCTTTTGTGCTCTGACTTGATGACTGGGTTTGTGTTACCGCTTCTGCTGACATTCCTATGGTTGTAGTGATGGTACCAGTCGAGGTGAGAGGCTTGGAGATATATTTGGATGATTGTATGGAATTTGTTGACTGAGGAGGGAGAGGAAGAGGTTGGAATGTTTGGAAAGGCATTCAATGATGTCGTAAACGCTGAGGACGGCGTGAATGAGCTTTGGGGACAGGTGATTGTGGAAGGAGGCTGGCCGTTGGAAGGTTCAGGTGTCGCTGTCGCTGTTTCTTCATCCTATGTAATCTTGAAATAGTCAAGGCGGAAGAACCCAGCTGAGGTGAGGTATAAAACAGTTTTCTGTAAACCACTCTACGCTCAGGTCCTGCCATGAAATTTGTGGGGAGAGCTCTATCTATACTGTAGGTGGACCTAATCCCGTCGAAACGGGTCGGTTTGAGTACTGGTCCGATGGTGCCGAAAACCGAAACAGATGATCGCAACACTAAAGTCACCGACAACAATTACCTCTACTAAGCTCATACTTGGCTCATACCTTTGAACTTAAAAACTGCCTGAATCGGGTCCGTCTCGTTGATTAGTGCCTTATGTGAAGCGCTGTTGTACTCCTGCGCATCGGTAACTTCATCCCAAGTAGGACTGTACGTGATGGATGAATCCCTGTCATCAACGGTGACAATTACCATTCCTTTCTCATAGAACACAAATGTAGCACATAATTTACAACCCGGGGAGTGGTGGGAACAAGGTAAAGGAGAGCTGCGAACGATGAACTTGAAGGGCAACTTTAAATGGAGTCCGTCAGTCGCAGTTTAATATGGTGAGTGCTGTTCACCCAAGATGAACTGAAGACAATGCCAATCTTGACAGATGGGGAACAGATATTTTTGTAAAGTTCTCATGAGTTATTTGTTTTGAGACACAGAGAAAACGCATCTCTGGCGAAGTTAAGACGGGATAGCTGCGATATGTCCCATGGCCTGACTGACAAATATGTATCAAACAATTCAATACAGTTAAATCCTATGTGGGGTGATTCCGATGCTGTTGACAGTGTATAGTGATCTGGGCAGCACAGTAGATTCCAACGCCCACATTTTCCCAACAGGCAAGCTACCAACTGTTTTCCCTTCAAGTCAATGATAACAATCTGATTTAGCTGGACTGGATGTCGATTCAGTGCTGATACAGTGATAATTCATCCCATTCATGGCTAGTCTGGTGATACATTGCATCAATCAAGTAGTGCGAGTTCCCATCGTGCATTATTGCATGTGATCTCTGGCATCGCTCTTCGTGAAGGCTAAAATTGTCCGTCATAATGAAAAATTAAAAGATTGAACATCCTTTGATATGGCAGGCAGAATAAGGCAAATTGGGAAGTCCTGTTTTTTTTTCTTGCGTCGAAAGGAACAAAAGTTCGTGGAGTGCCTTCGTTGGGGCGCCGTTTGCTGATCATCAGTCAGCTTGCTTAGGCCATCGGGTCCAACTGCATACTGCGAGACGCAGACGATGTGAACTGTATCAGGCAAGCAAAGTTCGAGTGGTCGTTCTAGTGGTGCTTTGGAATAACCCGCGAATTGGAATCATTGGTTGAGTGATGTCGTAAATTTGGTAAGTTGGTAAAAACTCGAGAAACAATATCTTCGCCACCTCGATCGGCTCTCTCCGACATCTTCAGCCAGGATATTTTGAATCACCTTTTTCTCTTCTCATGTTCCACCACGAATATTATAACTAGCGTCCGAGAGAAAAAACGCGATCAATCGGCGATTTGAATCGACACTAACCTTTGCTCTTGCTTGCCGTTGAATGCAAAAGAGGACCGCAATTATAATGGCGATTAGGAGAACAGCTAATGTGTCCCCAACAGCAATGCACACAACTTTACCATTCGATAGGTCTGCCGTGCTCTAGCTGAATGGCTGGGTCTCAGTCGCTTCTAAATCTGACGTCTCTATCACCGTAGTGATGACACCGGATAAGGCATGAGACTCGGACATATATATGCAGATTTTGCGGAATAAGGAGAGACGGAAGAACCTTGTATCTTTGAGGAGGAAGGATGGAAACTGAAGATGGGAATAATTTATCTCGTAGACAAGCCACGCACAAGTTGGCAGAGTCGGGCACGATGGATGTTCCTAAGCAGAGAGTCAAATGATACAACATATCAAGAGACAGATGAGAAGAACGTCCAAAATCACACCAGATGCGGTGAATCGGAGCAGGAAGTGCGATTTCCATGAACAACTTACAAGGTAAGGATGGCTGGTTTATAACCACGTGATTTATGGTTAGATTAGATTAGATGCAACTTTCAAATATGTTGACGTGTCCTTTAATCTATTCTCTACGCTGACAACTCAAACATGAAGCAGAGCCTCAAGGCTTTCTGCTCGTCTTTTGTATTCATAGGTGTATCTTGGGCTAGTCCACCAGTCAAGGTCACTTTGAGGTCATCATGGCCAGCACCGCCTCCTCTAATCGAAATCCTGTAAGTTAACACGAGACTCACAAATTATACACGTTATGACCGCCTTTCAAGCGAGACTATTGCTCTAGAAACTCCAGACTCATTCTTCCCACTTGTCGACAAATTGACCAACCCAGATGTCTTGCCTTTACCACATAAAATGTCACCCGAAGCCGTCCACCAGGCTGCTCTGCAAATTGCCAGCTCAAACGGGTACATCAAAGGGCCTTCGGCTTTAGCTTCTGTAGAGATGTACCTCGCTTTACATGCCGCGACGCCTAAAATCGATGCCTTTTATAATCATTATGCGGACCATCACAATAATACTGCTAGGGATTCGAACTGTGGCTCCTGGGTAGATTGGTATGGGAAGGTTATTTGCGACATTGAAGAGTTGGTTAGTCTTGCTGGGTTAGAGACGATTGATCCTACAGTTAACACTTCGACTTCTTCGTGCGTATCCCCATATCAGTGAGTATCTCATCTAGAATTCTGGCTAATCCTTCATCAGCCCATTCCCTCGACCGCGTCTACTAACTTTCGACCATATCTATCCGTTACCACACCGCACTCTAGACCGGCCACCCAGAACAGCCATATTCTACGCCTCGCCCTTCTCCGAAAACTTTCGCGAACTACACACCTACCTCCTCTCGCTCGCGGACAAACCTAACCCTCTGGTGGAATACGTGTTTCGATACACTGCCCCGGCTACGCGTGAGAGGAACGCTAGGAGTTGTTTATCGGGCTATGGTGCTTCGTTGAATTTGAAAAAGACGGATTATCTGGCTATAGATGATAGGAGTGGGCATAATGGTGAGTTGCTGCTAATGGTTTCTTTCTTTCCTTTGGTTTACCTTGTGCTGATGACTGCTGGACGACTATCGTGCAGCTGCTAACAGGGAAAATTCGCGCAAGACTGACGAGTCGGAGTCATTCGTAGACCCAATTATGGCCCTTATACACCAATTTCCGGAGAACGTTACTGCGCCAAGTGCAAAGACACCTCTGAATGAAGAAGAAATTTACAGTGCGCGTTATAAAACACCATATCATTTTACCCACTGACACAGCCTCTTCCTCTCCTCCCTGACATCGGCCGCCAAGCCGTCCAACTCATCTCCTCCTCCTCCACCCCTCTTCAAACTCTAACAACCCTAACCCAAAACTTCCCCAAATATGCCGCTTATCTCTCCCGACGCGTTCTCATCAATGAAAGCCTCTCCTCCGAACTCGAATCGAATTCGATCAAGGTTCAACCGGGGGCGAATGGGTTTTGGATCAATGGAGCGGTGGTGGAGGATGATAAGGGAGACGTTAGTCCATTTGGGATCGGGAGGATTATGGGGAAGGAAAGGAGGGTAGTGGAGGGGTTGGTTGGGGCTGGGAGTGAGTTGGGGATGGAGGTGGGGTGGGGAAGGAAGGAGGTGGTGGAGTTGTTTGTGCATCCGAGTGTTGCGGGTGCACAGAAGGGAGGGGGAGGGGGAGGGGAAGAAGAAGTTTTGGAGGGGTTGTTTGATGCGAGTGACAGAGTGGAGGGTGGAGGGGTGATTGTGTATTGGAATGATATGGAGAAGGATACGAGGTGAGTGTACTTGTGTGACTTTGCACTTTTACTGACGTGTCATTTGCTAGATACGGATCTTGGAGCCCATCTCTGTTCACTGTACGTCTTCCCCTCGTACACCCACAAATTTGAAAGGACACGCATCCTAACCACAGCACACAGCTGCTTCAACCAGTCTTCCGAGGCATTCCAAGCGTCAAACTCAACCTATTCAACGTCGTCCTCATCCTAGACCTTTCACGCACGACAAGTTTGACATTTGTAACGGGTCCCATGGCCAATATCATCGAGAGGGGCTTTCCTCTGAGGTTTGGTGTTGTGCCTTTGGTCGAGACGGAAGATGGTCGTAGGATGGCTCATTTGTTTTATCATTTGGTTTCGAACTATGGTCGAAAGAAGACGCTAGCGTTCCTTCAAGAGGTATAAAAAGAAATTTAGCCCAATTTTTCGACTGAGTGACTAACTTAACGACCCCCCTTCCCCTCCCGGACCAGGTTTCAGAAGCCCAACCCACGGATCAAGAAATTATCAACTGGAGCACACTCGAGCGTCTCTTTGATGAATTCTCGCAAGTTGAGAGTTCTGAAACGGACAAGGTCGCGAATCTCGAAGAGATTTTGGCTGGAAAGACCGAGCATTCTGCACCGCTTGAGAAAGCGTTGGCGTACTCGGAACGTCTTGGTGCGACAACTGCTGAGGGGTCGTTGGGTCATGTGTTTTTTAATGGAAAGCATTTTGATTTTAACGATGTTCGTGGCTTTCCCTATTTTCTTTTTCTCTTCTTTTTAAATCATTGTTAATCTGTTAATGCTTTTTTTTTTCAGCAATTCCTTCGGAATATGCAAAATGAATTGGGACGGCAGATGCAGTTCCTTCAGGAGCAGGTGAGGAAGATCATACGGACTTTTTGAATATTCGACATTCCTCATGGATGGGACGATTACTAGGTATACGAAGGGAAAATCTCGGATGCGAACAATGCCACAATGGCGACGTTTTTCTATGACCAGCCGACTACCAACTCGAGACGCAATCGCTACATATATCCGGCGAGCTCTGAAGGCTCGTTGCGTATTTTCAACCAGATCGATCTATTTTCCCGAACAGGATTCCGTGTTGCTTCATCTTCGTTCATCTATCCTCGTGAGCTTTGTCCCTTTTGAGCTGGATAAATCGTATCCGGGAGCTAATGTTGATAAACGCTAGCTGGCACTGCACATGTTCCACTTAGTCTATACGTAGTTGCTGATCTTGATAGTGAGGCGGGCTTGGAGCTCGTCAAGGAAGCTTTATCATCGATCGTATGAGGCGTCTATAGATAGTTTCTTACTTGGCCTGACACCTGACGCGCACCCTTTCTTAGACTCCCGACTCTCGAATGCGCGTGTCGTTCATCCACAACCCTCCAAACGACCCAACAGAAACGATAAACCGACCTCCAGCCTCATGGCTAATCGCTCACCTCATCAAGATCCACACGCTATCCAAGACATCTTCAGACCAACTTCTTCGCGCGCTGGGTGTAGAAGTTTCGTATCCAGACGGTGCACAGACTGTTCTCTCGCAAGATGAGGCGATGCGAAAGTTGACTGAGGGGATGAAGGTTGAGGAGTTTGATGCGCGGCATTACGCTGAGTTTACGAAAGCGGGTCGGTTAGTGGCGCGTGAGATGCAGGTTCTTCCTGGCCACCAAGCGCTTCTTGTCAACGGGCGGGTGAGTAAACGCTTTTCTGATGTACGTGCGAATGCAGCTCATGTCCTGGCAATTATACATGCAGGTCGTAGGTCCAATCGCATCTGGAGATTTCCACGCAATCGATTTTGAGGCTCTTGAGTCGTATGAATTCGTCAAGCGGGCTGAACCTGTTGTAAAGGCGCTGGAAGACATCTCGCCACTTTTATCACAAAGCGATCGGTGAGAACTTTTTTCTTGCTTCTGCCCCTTCATTGCTGGGTTCGGTGCGACTTACAGCGCGTTTCCCAGGGCCACTTATGCTAACTTTATCTCTATGGCGTCGTCTGCTGTTGCTGCTATGCAAGTCCAAGATCCTAGCGAGTTCAGTCTTTTCCAAACTCCTCAGCGGCCCAGACAAAGACAGTATCAGCTACTAGATTCACAATATACGTGAGTAGGATTTGGCTTTCCGGAGGCCAGCGGAAGGCTTGATTCAATATCAATAACATATAGGGCGTTCCAAGTTGGTGACAATTCAACTGCATTGTTTCACATTGCAGTTATCATGGATCCATTGGGTCCGAAGAGCCAAAGGTGGTCAAGTCTTCTGCAGGTGAGTGCATTTGAGTGCTCTCCAAGCTAGAATTGATCATCATTCATGTAGTGGTTATCGAGCATGCCGGATACATACATAGAGGTTCATCTCAATCCAGCTCATCGTAAAGAGGTGAGGATCAGTTCTTACTTAAACACTGGTGCTGTTGATGAGCAATGCTCTTCGCATTTGAGATGCCTTTGAAAAACTTTTATCGCTACAACTTATTACATTCCCTGTCTTTCGATGAGAACGGGTGAGTGCCTTCATTCACATGCGAGCATAAGCAGCCAACGTACTCATTGTATCATTGAATAGCGAAGAAGTTCCTGCACAGGTAGTCTTCGAAGACCTTCCGATAGAGCCGATTTACACTCTAGCTATGGATGTCCCGTCATCTTGGCTCGTCCGACCGCGAGAAGCGCTCTACGACCTCGATAATATCCAGCTTGGTAATCTATCCCCAGACGACGAGAGTGTCGACGCCGTCTTCCACCTCGACTACCTAGTCATAGAAGGTCATGCACGGGAAGTTCCCAATAACAACCCCCCGCGGGGTGTCCAGCTCGAGCTCCTTCGCAGCAGTAGCAGTAACAACCACGACCACACAGCGATGCCCATTGATGATACGCAGGTTGTTGCCAACCTCGGATATTTCCAATTCAAGGCAACCCCGGGTGTGTTTGGGTTAGAAATCCGGAGCGGCAGAGGAAGAAATATTTACAAGATGGAGAGTGCGGGTAACGAAGGGTGGTATAGCCCCGCTGTTGAAGAAAGCGGCAATGAGATCACCTTGACCAGCTTCGAGGGGTTGACTTTGTATCCGAGGTTGACGAGGAAATTAGGGATGGAGAAGGCAGACGTTTTGGAGGTACCGAAACCAGAAAGTAATCTGAGTTCCGTAATAGGTCAATTTACCTCTCGGTGAGTCGGGCGATTTTGTGGTTTAGAACCGGGAAACTAATGTTGTACTAGAGTTTCATCTCTTTTCAGAGGAAAAGAGGCTGCTCCGCTGGCAGAAGAAGCGAGCGAAATCAACATATTCACGGTGGCATCAGGGTTGTTATATGAGGTGAGTGCTTCCAACAAAACGAGTACACCGTTACGGCTCACGCCCTCTTATGTAGAGATTTGCTTCGATTATGATTCTCAGTGTACTCCGCAACACTAAAAGCACCGTCAAGTTTTGGTTCATTGAGAATTTCTTGTCCCCATCATTCTTGGTATTTTCGTCTTTAATGTCTTAGCCCATCTCTTGACGAAGGTGCTATCATTCTCCTCATCTAGGAGTTCATCCCCCATTTCGCCAAGAAATACAACTTCAAGTATGAATTGGTCACGTACAAATGGCCTTCGTGGTTGCGAGAGCAAACTGAAAAGCAGAGAATCATATGGGGCTACAAGATCCTCTTCCTGGACGTGCTCTTCCCCATGGACCTCAAGAAGGTCATTTTCGTTGACGCCGACCAGATCGTGCGCGCCGATTTGAAGGAACTGGTTGATCTGGATTTGCAAGGGGCACCTTACGGATATACCCCGATGGGAGATGACAATACTGATATGGAAGGATTCAGATTCTGGAAAACGGGGTATTGGAAAGAGTTTTTGCAGGGAAGGCCGTATCATATCAGGCCAGTTTGCTTATCCCCCTGTTTCATGAATGACATTGAAAGGATTTCTTTCCTTTGGCTTGAATAGTGCACTATACGTCATCGATCTTGTGCGATTCCGACAGGTAAGTCTCAATGATAGCTTTGAAGTATGACCCTTGATGCTCAGTGTCATTCTCTTTCCAGCTGGCTGCCGGTGTGAGCCCCAATATGCACTTTAACTTGGTGTTGCTGCTAATAAGTCTACTCAGGATATACTGCGTGGCCAATATCAGCAACTCTCAGCTGATCCACACTCGTTGGCGAATTTGGATCAAGGTGCGTTGAGCGGCCGTGTTGAATACGCCAAACATCCTCAGTAAGGAAATAGATCTACCTAATAATCTGCAACGAGATGTTCCGATTGTAAGTCACAGAATTTCGATGTGCAAAGAACATAAGGGGTAACCGACGAACTTGTGTAGTTTTCCTTGCATGAAGACTGGCTTTGGGTTAGTGTTGCTTTGCAGGAGACTAACGTTTCTCTAACGATAATTTTTTATTTCCATGGTCAAAGTGTGAAACCTGGTGTGCGTTTGCATATTATGGTTTATTCTCGCTTTATGACTGGAACTGACGGATCTCGGTAATAGGTAGCAAAGATAGGCTTCATCGGGCGAAAACGATCGACCTCTGCCAAAACCCGCTTACGGTATGCCCCGCCTCGAGTGGTACTCTCGCCGAGTTCTGTGCTAACTTTGCGTGAACAGAAAGAACCAAAGCTGTCACGCGCGAGACAGATACCAGAATGGGAAGAGTATGACGCAGAAATAGCACGTTTTACGCGAGATTTGGCAGAAGCTGGCTTGATACACTCTAGAGTGGCAACTGCGGACACGAACGTGCTTGCTAACGTTGGGGCTGTGAACACTGGCCAAACTGACAATTCGGACAAGGACAGTTTTTCTTCTACCGATGATCATGTGCCGGAAAGGGACGAGCTTTAAAAGAATCTTGTTTAGACGCATACCAAAATGGCCACAGTATTGGTTGTTCATTTAACAGGCTACGGGTGCTGAAGTAATGCTAGATGATATCGGAGGGTATAGGAGAGAAGACAGATATTGACAAGGCGGTGAGGAAGACAGCTACCCTGTTAATGTCCCAGAACAAGCAAACAAAGAGCACATAGCCTGTTCTGGAACAAAAGTTACACCATGTGCCATGTCGAAGAAAAGTATCGTTGAGGCGCGTGAATCTAAGTTTGACGGAGCCTTATTTAAATTATGACTCCGCTCCTCCGCTGCGTCGCCCTTTCTGGCCCTTGCTCATGAAGAGCAGCAATGCAACATATTGACATCCCTTCTCTCGATTTACAAGATCATTAGATCAGTGAGTGTTCGGTATCGCCTAAGCGGATATGGATACACCTGGTCTTCCAGTCGGCTTGTTTGTCGCTGAAAGCTGAGGCCTATCAGAGACATCGATTCATATTCGGGGCTCATATTAGCATTCCCCCACGATGACTCGTACGTTCACCCTCGGGTGGCGGGGTGGATAGAAGAGAATCTGACCTATCATCCGATTATGAGGGACTCAGAGATGATGAACTTGGAGCTCTGACCATGTTTGCTTGTCGAGTCTGTTGCAAGTGGTGTCAATCATCGGGCGCTTAGAGTCCTGTCATGTGCTTGACAACAGTGTTGTGGTACTGTCCGTGACAGTCGGTTTCGTACTGGCATATTATTGATCTTTGTTCGAGACCATGACCTCCTCTGCAGAAGAACGAGCTCTAAGGGTACTTGCGCTGGGTGAGTTAGAAATTATTGCTCTCTTGTGCCTTAGGGCGCTGATAGTGATTAGACGGTGGTGGTATCCGCGGGCTGTCGGAGCTTATCATCCTTAAAGAGGTCATGCATCTGATGAGGTTCAAGGAAAACGAGAAACGGAAAGAACAAGGGAAAGAACAACTCACGGATCTCCCAAAACCCTGCGATCAGTTCGACCTAATTGGCGGAACGGGTACCGGGGGGTACGCACACAATGTCCACATTTCCTTTATATGCTCATAATCCTTTGATTTGTCAGAATTATTGCACTCTTATTAGGACGTCTCAGAATGGACGTCGACAAAGCAATTGACTGCTATTACAAAATAGTGGAAGATGTTTTCTCTCGTCCAAAGCGATGGGGAGGGAAAACGCAGTTCGATGCAGAAAAGCTCGAGGACGTGATCAAATCTATGGTGGAAGAAGAGCTTGGCAATTCAGAGTCGCCTCTACTCCAAGGTGGCGATGGACCCATCTGTCGAACGTGAGCAATTTACGTTGGTCTTCCACACACGTTTGATTTCTAAAACTTGCCGCAGCTTTTTATGTTCAAAAAACGCACACAGCATGAATAGGCCCGTACTGTTCCGGACATATGAGTCTCGAGAGTCGCCTATTGATCCAGACTGCAAGATCTGGCAGGCGGCTAGGGCAACTTCAGCATACCCTAAACTTCTCGAGCAGATCGTAATCGGAAGGGGACAACCCTTTGTTGATGGTGGTCTAGGTTTCAACAATCCGACTCCCGTGCTTTTAGAGGAGGTTCGAAACGTGTTTCCGTCTCGCAAGATTGGATGCCTGATCAGCATCGGCGCCGGATTGGCTAAACCGATTGAGATTCCGAGGTCTGGGTCCTCAGCGGATGTCGCCGAGGCTCTGAAAGAGATTGCCCTCGACTGCGATACGGCGCATCAGGACATATATAGTCGTTTCGCTAATTCTCCCAACACATATTTTCGATTCAACGTCGACCAAGGAATGCAAGATATAGAGCTTTCGGAATGGGAGAAATCGAGTCAAGTGGAGGCGCACACGAAACAGTATATGAAAGATAGGCAGATCAACGAGCTGCTCGCTGCGCTAGTAGCCAAGATGAGGTCCCTAAAAGGGGAACTTACAGCCGAACAATTCAGTACGAAAGATCTGTTTCATGTTTCGTCGACGAGTTGATGTTTTTGCTTAGTTGCTCCTCGTCCACCTCAATCTGCTCAAAGCAAGCGAAAGATCCGAAGGCTCCCTCTTCCAGTCCCATCGTTTACGGGCCGGAGGGATATCCTTGACAAGATTCATGGTTATTTCGACTCAGACACCCAGTCTCGACATATCTTCGTGCTGCACGGCCTCGGAGGCGCAGGAAAGACCCAAATCGCTCTCAAATTCTTAGACGAAGCGAAGGAACGTAAACGGTGTGGATATACTAGTCCAAGCCCAATTTTTGCGATGCTGACAATTCACCTGCTAAGCTTTTCCGATATTTTCTACGTCGATGCCATCAACGAGAAAACTCTCAAGTCTTATCTCAGCGCCATCAATCCTGAAAGCATTAATTCTGAAGGTATCGAGGAATCGGCTGTTGCGAGTCTGAATTGGCTTGCAGAACACGCCGACAAGGATTGGCTGCTGTTTTTCGATAATGCCGACGACACACATCTGAAGCTTAGGCAGTTCTTTCCTCGATGCAAACACGGCAACATCCTCATAACAACTCGAAATAGTCTATCTCGCATTTATGGAGCAGGCCGAGACGCAGACATGCGGGTCCAGGGGATGGACCAAGACGATGCAACAGACCTACTCCTCCAGCTGTCAGGGAAGGATCGCACTAGCGAGAATGAGGATAGGGCACGACCACTGACAGAGGCATGTTTCATCTTAGGACTTTTCACATAACACTAAAAGCGTTGCACCCTAACAGGAACTCTATTGTTTTGCGCTGGCGATTGCTCAAGCGGGGGCTTATATCAAATGCCGGTCAATTTCGCTAGAGCGCTATCAAAAACTTTACTCAAAGCAACGTGATGGTCTGCTGCAGCACAGCGAGGATATCGAAGGCGAAAACGTTGCTGTGTATGCTACATGGAAGCTGAGCTACGACCAGCTTGATGAACCTGCGAGAGCGTTTTTACAAGTTTGCTCTCTACTTCATCATGAAGGGATATCCGAGGAGATGTTTGAAAGGGCTAGCCAATCCAAGCGGGACTTGGGGGATGCTAAACTTCAAAACAACGTAGCAGGGCTCTTAAAACTGTTCGGAAACCAGACTTCAGGGTGGAATTCTTTGGTCTTTCAAGGGGTCGTAGACTCTCTGGCAGCATACTCCTTGATCGAGTTCGACAATCGCAATGATTTCTATACTATGCACTTGTTAGTCCAGCACTGGGTTCATGCAACTCTGGATGACGAGCGCGACGCCAGGGCGAGACAAGTCCTTGGCATCATCTCTCTCTCGGTAAAATCTACTGAGGATGAATATGTCTACCAGCGTGTACTGCTACAACATGTATTCAGAACGATGATGGCAATTAAACAACAAGACACTAACTTGACTGTTGCTTCCTGGATAGCTATGATCTACTCAAAACATGGCTATTGGGCAGAGGCAGAGGCTCTTCATCGTCTAATGGCAGAGGAAACTAGTGCAAAGCTGGGAGTTGATAGCCTGGAGAATCTTTTAAGCCTGGCGAGTCTTGGGGCTACGTATCAGCTTCAGGGTCGATGGAAGGAGGCAGAGGTGCTTCAGACCGCAGTGGTAGAGAAGATGCAGCAGATCTTAGGGAATGATCATCCGGCCACTCTCTTGTACATGGGAAATCTTGCAGCTGTACATTGCAACCAGGGTCAGTGGAAGAAAGCTGAGGCTCTTGGGTTTGAAGTGGTGGAAAGGATGAAGCAAAGGCTGGGAAACGACGATCCGAGAACCGTTATAGCCATGGCAAACCTTGCAGTTATATATCAGACTCAGGGGCAATCAAGGGAAGCAGAAGCACTTCAAGTTCAGGTGGTGGCAAAGAAGAAGCTGAGGCTTGGGGATGATCATCCAGAGACCCTTGCAGGCATGGCAACTCTTGCACGCATATACAATTATCAGGGCTGGTGGAAAGAGGCAGAGGAAATTGATGTCGTGGTGCTGGACACAAGAAAGGAGAGGCTGGGAGACAGTCACCCAGACACGCTTGAAAGCATGGAAAATCTTGCAGTCACTTATCAGAATCATGGTCAATGGAAGGAGGCAGAAGCACTTCAGCTTGAGGTAATGAAAAAAAGGGAGCAGAAGCTAGGGTATGACCACCCACATACTCTTATAAGCATGGGAAATCTTGCTGTTACATACAGTAATCAGGGTAAGTTGGAGGAGGCAGAGAAACTTACAGTTAAGGTGGTGGAAAAGATGAAGCAAAAGCTGGAAAATGAACATCCAGAGGCTCTCACGATCATGGGAAACCTTGCAATGATATACCAGAAAAGGGGTCAGTGGAAAGATGCAGAGGCACTTCAGGTTTTGGTGGTGGAGACAATGAAACAGAAGCTAGGTAATGACCATCGAAATACCCTAAACAGCATGGGAAGTCTTGCAGTCATATATGAAAACCAAGATCGAATGAAGGAGGCAGAGGCACTTCAGGTTGTGGTAATGGAGGGATTGAAGCAGAAGCTTGGAAATAACCATCCAGAAACACTTACAATCATGGGAAATCTCTCGGTCACTTACCAGAAGCAGGGTCGGTTGAAGGAGGCAGAGACTCTTCAGGTTGAGGTGATGGAAAAGATGAAGCAGATACTTGGGGATGACCACCCGGATACCCTCTGGAGCATAGGAAATCTCGCAGCTACATATCGGGATCAGGGTGAGTGGAAAAAGGCAGAGGGGCTTCAGATTGTGGTGGTCGAGAAGAGGAAGGATAAGCTCGGACATGATCATCCAGACACCCTCCAGAGCATGCGAAACCTTGCGTTCACTTATCGCAAGCAGGGCCAGCTGGAGGAGGCAGAAGCACTTGAAGCGGCGATAAGGGAGAAGAAAGAATGAAACTAGATATACTTTTGTGACATACGCAGTCGAAACGAAAATATGATTCTTTGCCAAGTTCATCGTTTTTCGAATCGTTCATGGGCTATCGAGAGGTGAAAAATCATTTGTGTGCTCCTCAACTGAGAATAAGTGATAATACAAGTAAAACGTAGTATGAAGGCCAAGACTTTGAAAGGAATACTCAGTTGCGGTGGGTATTGTCAAGTACGACGTTGTCGGTAGAACCCAGCGTGTGAGCGTTCAAGTATTATCACCTCCCTCTTTTTTCCTAGACTGTCAATGCTCAAAGCAAATCCATGAGCCGGATGATAAGCACCCAAGACGGCGGGAGTGCGAAGCCTAGTAGGATGCCACAGGCCACGCTCAGAGCTCCATGTCTTCGTCAATACACATGGACATATGGCTTCGCCGACCCGAGGTACTGCCGTTTACATTAGGTGTGTAAGCGAGAGGATAGTCGAGGGATGGGCCGAAGACACTGTCGGCGGGGGCGGTCAGGGGTTTTGCTGCCGATTCCTGACCGTATTAGACCCAAAGGCCTTATGAGTTCGGATTGTAGCCTATCGAAAAAGGGCAAACACCCGTGTATGCCCCGGTGTCGTCCAAAACGCCCAAAGAAAGGTTGGAGGTGGGTACTTGTACACCAGTCCAAGTCACCATGTAAGAAATAGTGCGATGGATAAAACGATAAAGCCGTCGACGCTGATCTCAGGAGCTTGTGAGATGTAACGTTGAGCACTTGAATAGGCCACTCATCCTTGCGATGGTCCATTACACGAGCTTAAGTAGGAAGACGGGGTAAAGATTTGAATGTGGGGTGCTTACTGAGAAATGGCTGCAGCTCAGGTGATTCCTAATCGTATTTGAGATATTGACAGCGAGACTGCGGAGACTGCGTATGGGGAGAGGCAACATGCCAACGCGTGTGCGTGTATTCATGCTATGTACGCTCCGAAAAGCCGATAGGCGCGTAGTTGAGATGAGTAAAGTACAGGTAATCGAAGGATCGTAAAGCTGGAGCTCCGTCGAGTATTCTCCGAGGTACATCTTCAAGTGCTGGCATATGACTCCTCGTCACGATGAAGGAAGATTATGCTAGGGAGGGCGTACGGGGTATAACAACGTCGAAACAGTCAATGGATTTGGCGCCTTGAGGATTCCAACAACATCAGATTTCGGAATCGCGATTGGTTCGAGAGTCGATGCGGGGTGTGCAGTCTACTGAAGATCCAGATACATAAGAGAGAATGAACAAGAGATAGAAGCATTGCCAGGTCGCTATGTTAAATGGAACAGTTGAATTCACTTGTAAATTGATCTTGAACCTAGACGGACTAAGAAAGAACGAAGAATAAGGGTAGAGAAGACGGTGTCCGAGGTGGATTCGACCCACATAAGGTGATTGATTTGGCAGGCAGTTAGGTACGTTCATTGGTCACTAGTGACGAGGACAGGGAAGGTGGAGGCGCGGGAAAGAGGACAAATGGTCGAAGGGGTCGAGAGAGAAACCACCCAGGAAGTACAAAGGCATGCAAAGGCGGCTCAGGGACTGCAATCCAGGCTGAGTTGAACCGGTTGCGAGAAAAGACGCAGAACAAGTTGGAAGACTCATGAAGCAAGAAGGAAAAGAATGTTTCAATGATACGATGTGAGCCTGGCTACAGTAATGTGTAGGATTGAGCTGAATCGACCATCAATCCCTTGTAGTTTGCATAGAAAGCGAACGTGACGTAATCATCATCTACTCAAGCTAAACTCAAGCCTTTTACAAAACAGTCATCTACTTACTCCGCCTAAAGCTTGGATGGATAGGACGGCGCCCAACGCTAGATTCGCACAGATGCTCCGAAGGCTGTTAGCTTTGACGAGATATGAAGGCACTGAGAACGGAAGATTTTCGTATCAAAAATACACTATAGAAAACAGCGACAAGATTTCGAACGGTAGTAGCACCAGTAACGATAGTAACAGATCGTATAGAAAGAGCGTGGAGCAAAATATACTGAGAAGCGAGTAAAGAAAACATAGCTTCGGCTCATTCGATGAAACCACCCTCATACCACAACAGAACACTATTTATCAGTTAGGGAACGGAGCAACCTGCCACGTCCTCCCAAAATTCGTTGAGACGGCCTCACTTATCGTCCCAGGTGCACCCGTGCTCTCGAACCCAACTCTTAAAAGGTTTTCGTCATTGGGTTCCTTGATAGCGTAAAGTACTTGGCTCCCTTCCGCAACCAAAAGCCGCGCGCTATCAATACACTGAGGGCAACCACCAAAGGAGCCACCTTGCCACTGTCCGTTTGCAAAGCGGGTTTCACCAAGAGTGTTAGATGTAGTAACGTAGAATATGTGGAACTAAAATCCGTCGAGGGCAAAACGGAGTACAAGGAGTTCAATATAGGTGAGCAACAGGAGTGACGCAAACAATAAACGGCGCTCACCGATTTGCCGATTCCGCCAGCCGCAGCAATAGGAGTACCTGGGCGGCTGAAACCAGTTCGCACGAGCGCACTAGATCCTTGATTGAAGCCTATGGTAAAAGGCCCACCAATTTCGTTATGCTCGCGGATGTTACCCTGTGGATCTTGGTAATACAAGCGAGTCTGGATAGTGCCAGTGGTCGACGGCAAGTAGACAACGGCAACATCTCCCTGAGGGTCTACAGGGACGAACAATTGCCTTGTGGCGTTGACTGAGGGTTGGGGGCTGGAGGGCGTAGCACGCTCTGCAGCAGTAGCTGTATTGTGAGTGGATAGACACAAAACAGTGCCGAGAAGGGCATGAAGTACAAACTGAACATGAGGAACTTGTGGTTAGCAAGATACAAACATCAGGCTTGCGTCGGCACTCACAATAGACAGTTTGGAGAACATGTTTATGATGCTTGACGAGTCTGCTGAAAAAATTCCGCCTTTGCTGCTCAGCTTTTATAGACCTGTAAGCGCTAACACCCTGTGCGCAGCCATATGATAGATTTTGTACTTCCATGAATAAACGCGCAAACAGACATCAAAAATTTTGTCAAGGCGCTACGAGGTGAATGGTGGACAACAGGTCACCGAAGATCCGAGATACTCCAACGAGGAAATAGAAGTCTGCATGCTAGCTGCTAAATCCACAATCTGACCCCCTTCCAAGCATCTCACGCGGACCAAGGTCCAAGATAGAAAGGGTACAACCGCCTTAAGATCAACATCTGACATGAATAATGTCAAGGCGATTTGGAGTGGGAAGATTGCCAGACTCGGTAGCTAGCCAGTTACAGATACCATCTGGTAACGGATTCCAAGATTGTCGAGTTGACGCGGCGGAGAGTAATCCTCACCGCCATACATATAAGGGAGTAGAATGATGATATACAGGCGCTTCGGATAAATGGCGTGTATCTATATACAAGGAATAGCCGGAAGCTGCTCCAGTGCTGTTCCCCAAGCTCTGCCGCCAGTGAGATTTACGAATCAAAAGAACGGTTGGGAAACAGTATGCTCGCTATTGGCTAGGAGGAACTTGTTCTGACGAACAAGAGCCGACAAGATTTCTGAGCGTTGAAGGTACCCGATCGATTTGACCGGTAGACCACGTCGAGTGACGGAAATTGGCGCACTTTGAACAGTCGATCTAGCGATAGAGGCCGCGAAGTGCGTTTGAGAAGGAGTGAGGGACTAAATCAACCGAGATCATCCTCAGGCGCTCCGTCATATTCGAATGGCCCACGATGAGAGTAGTCCCATATCAGACACCTGAATTTGTAGCCGAACCCAACATACTCCAAGGCGTCTCGGAGACCAGACACCACCGACATCAGTTAAGCCAATGCCAAGTCGTCGCAGCAGGCGATAAGGAGCCTATGAAAACAAGATTGAGGGGGAAATTTTGAATTTGCGTGTGCTGCTCGTGGATGTTGGAGTGGGTGTTTGGTCTACATAGACGCGCAAGCTTCCCCTCTCCACGTGAAATCAAGTCGCACGACTATAACTGGAAGGTGAAAGCCCGCAATGTGATCGTGTCCATCGGGGGAGATTGAACCCCATTCGTCAGAGGGGACTCGGAAAAGGTGAACGTCGCCTGGAATCTTACTAAGTCAAGATAATAATTGCTCCCGTAAAGCGAGTGACAAGATCAGACAGATCTCGGAATCGTCAAAGGCCTTAGGCTTTAGCCATGGCATCAACATCTCAAGAATCAGAATGCAGACGCACGGCAAGATGCGACGGCCTATCTATATCATCCCCCCATGCCGAAGATCCCAGATGTTAGACGCCAAAATGATCAGCCACTGGAGTCCCTATAAAAAGGTATTTGCAGCCTTGCGGCGGGCTAAACCGAGAGAATAGAACGAACATTCCAAATGTCTTCATCGGATTGTTCATCAATCTGAATGAATGTGTGCCTAGTCAAAACAAAAGGAAGACCAAAGAAGGGTCGTATAGAAAAGGGCATACAGACATCTAGAAAAGCGCCTGCGGTTCGGACCGGTCAAAGAAGATTGCCGTAGAATTTTTTGACAGATCGAATATGCCAAGAAGTCGTACAAAGACCGATGGATGCTGCGCCCAGGATTATGGAGCGAGCGTAGTAGGCAAATATTTTCTGTTTACTCTTTTTTTTTTCTTTTTGTCGAGATCATACAAGCAAGTCGGCCAGCATCGTGTTTGAACGGCCGTGGGAAAATATGAAAATGAAAGGCCGTTCATTTCTCTATGACGTCACCTGGCGACATATACAGCACAGCTATGACTTGGAGTGTATTTAGAGAGATAACAAAAAAATGTGCTGGAGCGACGTAAATCCAAGTATTCCATGCACCGAGTCTGATTCAGCTTTCCACCGCCAGTAGAACGCAATCAACTGGGGTAAGGACTAATTTGCCATGTCCTGCCAAAGTTCGTCGATATCGCTTCACTTATCGTCCCAGGCGCACCCGCACTCTCAAACCCAACCCTCAATACCTGGTCTTGATTCGGATCAATAAGTGCGTAGAGTACATGACTCCCACTGGCGACCACAAAATTGGCATTGTCAACGCATAAAGGGCAGCTCCCATATTGGCCACCCTGCCATCCGCTTAGTACGTGTCGCGTCTCGCCGAGAATACCAGACGGGGTGATATAAAAGACGTGGACCTATAATCGAGAACGCGGGATGACAATAAGTCGACTGTAAGATATACAAATAGACGGTGAGATGCTTACGGATTTGCCGAAGAAGTAGACTGCAGCAATGGGAGTATCCCTGCGAGTAAAGCTACTGGGCACGAGTAAGGCGGTGCCCGAGTGAGAACCTGTATTGAAAGGACCGCCATTAATGACGTTCTGACGGATGTTTCCCTCGTGGTCTTGGTAGTAAAAATGGCTTTCACTATATTGAGGAGAATAGAAAGTGGCAACGTTCCCTAAAGGGTCCAAGGGAACAAACAGAGCCTTTGAAGCATTGGCTGGAGTTTGGGGGCTGGAGGGAGCCGCACGTTTGTAGTCTCCACCGGTAATTATATGATTTGTCGCTAAAGCGGAGACGCAGCCGAGAAAGAGATAGACGAAGAGCTGTACATTAGAGGCAGAGTCTAGTCAGAAAGAGATGCATACTGCATTGGCCTATCAAGTGTGTCGATATGCAATACTCACAATAGAATGTTTGAAGAACATTATTGCTGCGTTCCACTGAAGCATGACCGATTTTACTCTCTAGCTCTTATACTGTACATTTCCAGGCCGGTAAATGCTAAGGCTCAGTCCCTGACTGCAGACGCAACCATATGGTACTGTACCCAATATCCGGTAAAAACGGTTTCGAGAACCTGCAAACGACAGCCTGGTGCCCAAGAACCGAGGCAGTATAGTAAGCATATGCATTGTTCTCGCAAATAGAACGTCAATCTGCTGTTGAGGCTGTTGCTGCTCGTGGTCATGAGGGCGCGTATGTATCCGAAAGATCTCAAACAGCACCGATGTCAACGAAATTTCGGGTAGAAGACACGATCTTTGAACAGCTTCTAGAGCCTAAGATGACAGACGAGATCGATCACGGTATCATAATAGTGCTAGGAAAGTGCTGCAGGTCCGTAATGGAAGGCGACAGAGCTTACAGGTATGCTGGATCGTGCACTAAAAAATCCTATGTGTTTTGTTCTACTACTTCTCTAGTCAAATTGCTTTCGTGCCCCCCTCAACCCAGTGGAACGCTATCAGCTGGGATAAGGAGCAATCTGCCACGTTCGTCCAAAGTTGGTCGATATCGCTTCACTTATCGTCCCAGGCGCACCCGCACTCTCGAAACCAACTCTCAAAAGTTGGTTCTTAGTCGGATCAATAAGTGCGTAGAGTACATGACTCCCGCTGGCGACCACAAAACGGGCATTGTCAATGCACAGAGCGCAGTATCCGAAAGAGCCACCCTCCCATTTACCTGCATATCGCGTTTCTCCGAGAGTACCAGACGGTGTGGTATAGAAAAGGTGGATCTACGTGTAAGGGGACACGGGGGTGGCAATAAGTCGACTGTAAGTGAGTAGACAACGAGACGCTTACAGATTTATTTATGAAGAGAACTGCAGCAATGGGGTATCTCTGCGGGTAAAGCTACTGTGCACGATTATGGCAGAGCTTGCTTCGGAGCCCGTAGCAAAAGTTCCACCAATGACGGAGTTCTGGCGGATGTTTCCTTCATCGTCTTGGTAGTACAAGTAACTTTGATCGTTTAGGTAGTCGTAGAAAGCGGCAATATTGCCTAAAGGGTCCAAGGGGACGAACATGGTCTTTGAAGCGTTGGCTGGAGGTTGAGGGCTCGAGGGAGCAGCACGTTCGTAGCTTACATCGGTACCTATAGTTTTCGTAGGTAAAGCAGAGACGCAGCCGAGAAAGAAATAGACGAAGAGCTATAAATTAGAGACAAGGTCTAGTCAGAAAGAGGTGCATAGAGTATCAGCCTATCAAGTGCTTCGACGTGGAATACTCACAATAGAAAGTTTGAAGAACATGGTTACCCCCTCCGAGCCTACTGAAGCATTACTGATTTTGCTCTCTAGCTTTTATAAACTACCCTGCTAGCCAACGTCATGGTTCAGTTCCTGACTGCAGGAGCAACCATATGGGCACTGCACGCGATACCCGACAAAAACGGCTTTGAGAACTTTCTTCAAGCGACAGCCTCGATCCCCAAGACACGAGGCAATATAGCAAGCATATTGTTCCACTAAACGTTCTTCTGTTGTTGAGATTGTTGTTGCTCGTAATCATGAGGGTATCCATAAGTAAAGCGCCGTACTTGGATCACAATAACACCGGCGCCAAAAAACTCAGGTAAGGAGACTCCGACAGAATCCTTGAACAGCTTCTATACTCTAAGGTTACTGACGAGACCTAGCATGGTATCATAGTGGTGATAGGATAGCACCAGAGGTCTGTAATACAAGGCGAGAGAGATGAAAATTACACCGAGACACGCACTAGGAAAAATTCCCATGGAACTTTTTTGACAGCTCGAATATGCAAAGAAGCCGCACAAAGTTCAATGGATGCTGGGCCAGGAACAAGATGTATTCTGCTCACGAGTAGGTCGACTATTCAAAGGGCTGTGGGAAAATAAGAAACTGAGAGGGCTGTTTACTTCTGCATGACGTCACCGGCACTTTTGAACTTTGGCCTCAACACAGTACAGCGATGACTGGAATGTATTTGGATAATAAAAAATGTGCTGGAAAGACGTGAATCTAAAGATTTCATGTACCACGTCTGCTCCAGTCTTCCACCGCCACCGAACCGCAATCAACTAGGGTAAGGAGCAATTTGCCATGTCCTACCAAAGTTCGTCGATATTGCCTCACTTATCATCTTAGGTGCATCTGCACTCTCAAACCCAACCCTCAATAGCTGGTCTTGGTTTTGATCAATAAGTGCGTAGAGCACACGACACCCACTGGCGACCACAAAATTGGCATTGTCAATGCATAAAGGGCATTTTCCAATTTGACCACCCTGCCATCCGATTATATGTCGTGTTTCTCCGAGAGTACCGGACGGTGTGATATAGAAAAGGTGGACCTATAATTGAGAACGCGGGATGACAATAACTCAACTGTAAATGAATGGAAGACAGACAAGTAGATAGTGAGATGCTTACGGATTTATTAAAAAAGTAGACTGCAGCAATGGGAGTACCCCTGCGAGTAAAGCTACTGGGCACGAGTAAGGCAGTGCGTGGAAACCTGTATTGAAAGGTCCACCATTGATGACGTTCTGGCGGATGTTTCCCTCCTGGTCTTGGTAGAAAAAATGACTTTCACTATATTGTGGAAAATAGAAAGTGGCAATATTCCCTAGAGGGTCCAAGGGAATGAAAAGAGCCTTTGATGAAGGTTGAGGGCTTGAGGGAGCAGAACGTTCGTAGCCTGCACTGTGTCGCAAAAATCAAGAAAACCGTATCAGACGAAATATCCCCTGATAACATCATATAGACCCATCAGGATTTTGGGG
>JABCKL010016825.1:0-29128 GCA_018851305.1 Calocybe cyanea | reverse complement strand
CAATGAATCTAATCACAAAGCAAAGGCGCAATCTGATTGCAGATTTTCTAGAGCATTGTGGATCAGACAAAAGTTCATGGGTTCAAATGTTGTGTGTTTGACAGATTCGTTCCTCGTTTTGATTCTTTCCGCTTAACTACCTTGATGATAAGGAATATGATTCGTGGTTCCCATATCAAACTCATTAACCGGCACCCACAGCTCTCAGTCTGGCATCTTTCTAATGTTCGCCCTCATACTTGTTACCTTGCATCTTTTTTTTTTTTCCTTGTTGGGCTATTTGACTTTCCTCACCCCAACTTTCGAAGCGCAAGTGAGCGACCTGGAATCATCTGGAGATGTATGCTCAAGCCAACTAATCAACACCGAAGGCTTGAAGCAAATGGATATACGTCAATATCTGTCCATCGATCTTCGCGTGGATGCAACTTCGCGTTCGAAATGCATATGGGCTAGTTTGTTGTTGATAGTTGTTTGTGCACGGTTCCTAGCTTTCAATTGTCAACAAGTCGCGATTGCCCGCTGAGAAAGAGACTTGAAAATAGCTCGATCTCGGTCCTTTCGTCTCTCGAAGCACCCGCAAGTTTTTTTTTCTTTTTTTGGCATGAGAGAGAGCTTTATACACTTGGAATTGATTCACATCACCATGCCAAAAAGTAAAACTTGTCCCAGCCTACTGCGCGCTCAAGCACTGCCCCAATTGGATCAAGTTTCGGTAGGTCGCTTTTGGCCTTGCAGCAACTGTAGCATCTAAACCCCTGGTGATTATACCAACATCAACCTGTGCTACTGTAGTGATATATACCCCACCAAGACCTGAAGAGGATAGCTCAAACGTGGATCATTGACCGAGGTATCATTCTATGCAACGGATGTTTCGACATTGCCGGCTCGATCACCGCTCCGGGAGGCGTATAAATATGTGCGGTGTTGCACTCCATATACTCTCAATCCCAGCTGGTCCTGGACGTTGCCATCCCTCTACTAGTATTCAGGCTATAATATTAGAGCAGAAATGGTTTCACAATGCCGCAGCGCAGGTAACTACAAGACACTATTTTCCTTTTGCTGTCGTTGTTTCTAAACATATCTTCGCTTAGCATTTATTCTTGTATCGTTGGCTTTTTCTGTACTTGCAAAAGTTCAGGTGTATCAGCCTGCTTCAATATACAAGCTATCGAATACATTCAAACTTACAGTAGGGGGTCAGAAAGTACCTGTCGTTGGTAGGTCTATTCCGTCCTCCTCTCCGTTCTTAGCCAGTTGATTAACTCCCTTCTCTTTTCAAATTCAGCTCACGACGACTACGACTATGCTCACTTGTCCACTGACAGCGAGGCCGATGTCCAAGTGAACGTGATCGAGAGAGTTCCCATCAGGAAAGCAAGCATAGTTTCGTCTCGATTTGACTACAACAACCCGGTTACGCTGAACAAGAATACACTTACCTGGCGCGTAAACGACCCAAAATACTACATCCTCAAAGTTGAGGGTCTACGGGAACTAGTAGTCGCCGTCGACTCTATCGAAACCGATGTTCCGTCTTGCAACGGACCGAACATCTTCAATGTCGCATCTAACAAATATAAAGCCGACAAATCGGGAAGCACTGACGCGACAGGCGCTTTCGAAGCCGCCATCTCTGATGCCCAATCCTATCAAGGCGAGAACCCTACTATTTACGTCCCGGCAGGCGTCTTCGTCATTGGCAATCTCGTCCTCCCATCCAACACAAATCTCTATCTCGCTCCGGGTGCTGTTTTACGTTCAACAGGAAACCCCGATGATTACATAGAAGACTGGTCCAAAGATGGCGAGGGCAGGGCAGGAACTAACTGGATCTCTACCGAACATGGCTCGACCAACATCAAAATTTACGGACGAGGGACAATTGATGGTAACGCATTTGCGCTCAAGGAGGCAATGTTTGCCCATAGCCTCGTCGTTCCGATCCTGACGAGTCAGTTTACTCTGGATGGGGTGATTCTACGTGAGGCTGGAAGCACGGCGCTGAACGTCGTGAGATCGAATGGAGTGCGCATTCATAACGTCAAAGTACTCAATCGCATTGCGAATATGATCGATGTGAGAAATTTTGTCTTTTCTTTTTTGAGCGTTAATATGAATTCGAGCCTCTGAAACCGCCAGAACGGTTCAATCGACGTTATAGAATCTCAAAAGTCAGTTTTTTCCCTTATCTTCCCCCCTGACTACTGTTTTCTTACCCGAGTACGTATCGCAGCGTTACTGTCGACAACGCCGTCGCCATATCATTGTCCGATACCTTCACGACGAAGGCGTCGAAACCCCCTAGCGACACCGTGCCTACTTGGCCTGGTACCCTTCAACCATCGTCTGACATCCTGTTTTCAAATTGCTTGGCTTGGACTTCGAATTATGGCTTCAAAGTTGGTCAGGGTGCCATGAGTGACCAGAGCAATATTGTGTTCCTTAATAGCACTGTATATGATGCAGCCGTGGCTATGGGCGTTCACAAGAAGGTACGATACCAGATTTTGAGCTATCATATGCTTCAAGGCAAAATTCTGACTGTCAACAATTTTTTTTTTCTTCCTTCTTTCTAAATAAAAGTGGGGCAATGGCGGTGCGACGAACATCACATTTGAGAATATGCTGGTCAAATCAACAAGCTACACGACCAGTCGTCTCAAGGGGATGGTTGGATCCTGGCTTGCACTATTTATTGAGGATGGTGGATTCGGCGCCGGACCCATCAGCGATGTCCATGTCAATAACGTCATGGTTATGGGCACCAGTGGAAGTGCACCGCTAATCAGCGGTGTCGAGGGTGCAGACGTGAGCAATGTTGAGCTCCGGAATATTCGAATACCGGGAATGTCACAACCGGGAATGTTTGAAACGGCGTCTTCACCGGAAGATCTTGGCTTGGACTTGGAGAGCATGCCCTTCGCGAGCAATATTACAGTTGTGGATGGTAGTAGTCTTGGGCGCGGTGATGACTCTGACTCTGAGGGGCTGCCAAAGGGTCCCGAGGGTGAGGAAGATGAAGAACTGCCAGAGGAAGCTGAGGAGCTGCCAGAGGAGCCCGAAGACGAGGAAAACGAGGAGCTCCCGGAAGATCCCCAGACAACGCTTGAATTAGAATAGTCTATATTTTTTAGGAGCCTTGTGAATTTTTCAAGCTATTGAATAGCATAACTTTGGATTCCATGTCACAAGTTATCTGCCAAAACGAGTCGGTCTGTTAGCGGGACGCTGTTCGGTTGCGCACTTTCGGCGACATCCCTTTTTGATGTCATTCACTCTCCTATGATGTACGGTATGATACTAGCGTGGTGCAGACCCACATGCCGTGTTGTGAGATCACAGATTATAGATAGCATAGAAATCATGGAGCTCCATGCAATGTATGTGTTGCGTGTAAACACGCCTCGACCTTGAGGAGGAGGAGAAGAAGTATGTGCCTCTTGGAAGAAAAGAAAAACTTACTCAGCTTTATAACGGCGGACAATTTGATGCGGGAATTTGACATGAGAATTTTGAGAAGAACGACTTTGCATGTTACGAAAGTGATCGTATTATTTTTCTTCGGTTACCCATACAATGCTGGATGATCCACCCTACCTCTCGTATTCAAAAGCTCCATGAATGCCATCTTGGTATCCTTCGCGCACCAGAAGCAATAGCCGGTTCTAGGCTGAATTGTTTGCCTCACTGAACTTTTTTAGTTTCAAGTTTAGAACATGAGAAATCCTTGACGTTTATAACTTGGTGCAATTTTTTTTTCCTACTAGAAGCCACTCTGTGAGCGATCATCACAGGCGGTGTCGCTGCAATGTCCCGGTAATGTGGAGGTGTCTTTTGTGAACAAGATGATTTGCTGAGGAGTAGCCTCATGACAGGTGACGTGCGTCAAGACTCAGAATGGGTAGGTTCGCTCTAAGAGCCGGTGAGACGGAATGCATGGAAAGAAAGGGTTCTATCAGTGCGGGAAGCACCAACAATTGCCGTAACCGATAAAAACAAAAAGTTCTGATGCAATCAAAGCTTCTAAGCATTTTTGATAACCTTAGAGAAGGTTGGATGGTTTGAGCCTGAGTAATGCATAAAAAGAGGGCGGGTAATTGTACATAGCAGCTTGAACGCTAGGCTCGCGAGCATGAGATACGAGATAACCAAGATTTGGCTTAGGGAGGATAGGTTTTGAGCTATTCGGTTCCCGGAAAGGAATGTATTGATTTATATGAACTGGTCTTGACAGCCTATTTGGTTGGTTGATCGACCCCGAAGTCGCGTGTCCTGGCTATATGCGCCTTTTATGACCGTCCTTTTAAGCTCACTCTTCATCTCCAACACCGTGGAGTGCCCCCTTCTCCTCCTCAACCTCCCCCTATGTCTGCCCAAACTAACCAGCAGACCAGGCCCAAGACCGTGAAGCCTACCCTTAAGGCCCTTCTCTCCTTACCTGTATGCACTCCACATTCCTTTTCATTGTCATTATTCGCGACCTTATCTCTTCAACAGTTTCGCATATGTAACCCTCCACCAGCAGTCGGGAAAGTGAGATCGTGTGGCGGCAAGTCAATATCTATCCAATTTCCCCATTTAAAATTAACCGTTACTCCAAACAGTGACCCCTCTGATCAAGGTTCGCCTGGAAGATGTCCTCGAAAGAAAACATCTACCACCCCTAGGTTATTTTCTCTTTCATAGTCAAACTCTTCTACCGAGTTCTGACACCTTGATACAGGTTTGAAAGATTTCGAGGTAGTTTTCATGATCGCTGTGGCCTTGATGCAGTCATTCTAAACGAAGGGCTTTCCTTAGGAATGGTTGTTATATGTCGAGAGGTGTCCAGCAAACCTGTGAGCGGTGTCTTTTCTAAAGAAAAGAGTTATTTTGACCACGAAATGACCTTTTTTTTTTAGCTACTTTACTCTATGGTTGAAGGAGTATACGACGAAATTCAATCAATGGGCGGCTGCGATCAAAACGCAGAGGCAGATGGCAGGTCACACAAAGGATCGGTTACCCCCTCCGTCGTCATCGCATCTGGCCATGTTCTACGCGCGCGCAAAGCAAACGTTTTTCATGCCCAATTCGCCCTACGAACTCAGTCTCCCATCCAACATCCTAGCTCCTTTCCATACTTCCGATCTCTGTCAGCATCCCGATCCCATAGTATTCCATGAGGTTTCCCAGGAGATAAACAAGATGTTGGAAAGATGTCTTGATCGCTTTGTCAATGCTCAACTCAACAATGTCGGCACTAACCGTGTGCTTTGTGGTATCATAGTTGGCATCTTTGTTTCCCTCATTGGTGCTGTTCCTCCTATAGTAGCCAACTTCACACAAGGTCAGTCCAGATGGAGTCGCATAGCCGCCTTCCCTGGCCTGTGGATAGGCCTCACAATATTCCTCGCTGCCGTGAACGGTATCTGTGTAGGGGTCTACATCTTTGGTGATTTGCGTCAGCTGCACAAATTTGAACTTGCACGTCCACCGATATCAAAACCTAAAGCTATGAGCAAGCAGCCGATATCTTTACCGATAATTGCTCCTCCTCCACCCCCCGATATGGTTCTTCCACTAACGCAACCCCCTCAATTGACGATTACTCCACCACCTCCTGTTCATATTCCCGATTATCGTCTCTCCCGTACTACAACAGCTTCTTCGACTTCGTCCTCGAGTTGTAGCAGTTCTAGCTTATCATCCCATCCTTCGGTCGTGGTTGCCGGACCCACAATCGAAATTTCTGCTGCGTACTTCGATACCGATCCAGTGGATGGTCCTGCCACCAGTCCAGTTGCTCCAGAATCTAATTTTATTTTCCCACCCAAGCTTGATGACGGCATAGACGACAAGAATGGCTCTGACTCTGAATCGATATTCGTCAACACCGCTGGATTCATTCATCCTTACGACTCCTCCTTTGATTCTGATTCGGACTTTGACATACCCAAACTCGAACCACAAGAACGCCAGCCCATCTCGGCATTTGATTTTGACTCACTTCCATCTCGTGCGGGATACTGTCGCCCACTTCCGTCTCCGTCACCTGAACATTCGATCCTTGAAATCAAATCCCACGTTCCTCCGCTCCTGAAGTTCTCTCCGGTCGCAATACTGGAACAAATTCAACTGAGATGCAACCCGAAAAAATGGTTCATCGTCAACCACGATGTTAGTAACAAATCGTTGCCATCGTACGCCGCCACATCTTCTCCTCGCAGCAGCTTCGGTCATCGTCTTGGGGACAGCAGCAACAACAACCCCGTTGCTGTTCCTATCTACCAGTATGAGCCTCGCTACGATGAGAAAGAAGAGGCGTATGTGAGGAAACACTTCAGAATGGTTAAGGCCGTTCCTGCATTCGCGTCGCTTACGCGGGTGCTCAGCCCTATTATTGTCAGGGGACAATGGGAGATTGTCATAAAATCTGCCGCGATGGCATTCCTGTTAACCTGGACAGTCGTCGGGTCCCTTCTGGCTATACCCGTTATCCATTGACACCGAACCGACCTCACTCGCTTCTCACCTTGATATATACCTTGTTGAAATGTTACCCAGCGAACGCCACCCTCCTTTTGTAATGTCCTTGAGTTTCAGCCCAAGGGCCTTCGTCTGTTACTCGCTAATATGTCATGTACCCCTGCATCGTCATTCTCTCACTATTTCACTCAACACTCCCATTATATTTCTAATTCCGAGCATTTTGTACCACACAGAAATCTGCTGCTGCACATCACTTAGTCGTTCGTTTGCTATTTTTTTTATAAACCCACTGTCGACGCATCATCATCTACTTTACCCTACAGTGATCCCCCTGTAGGTACTATTACAGCCATCTGTCAAAATTGAATGGTAAATGCCAAACCGCATTTTACACCAACTACTTAAAAAGTGTGGATGCGGTCCGGTAGAAAGGGTCCGTGGGCAATGTATACTCTTAGAAGGAAAAATCTGTGAAGAAAAGGGAAGATGCTGCCTGGGAGTGTAGAAGGGTTAGAGCTACCTTCTTTCATTTTTTCTTTCGTTCTCGTCACAAAGCTGATCCTTAGACGTAACTTTAACTTTAATCCAACATTAGCCGTTCGACGTCGCCTAAGTTGGGGTGGTCCTCCTCCCTTCGCCAACGTCCGTTCGCTATTGGCAGCACCCACGTGTCGGCGCGTCTGCGTGCAACGATTTTACCTTCATGGATAGTCGTACGCTCAAAAGGTGGATTCAGAACGGCATCTTGCAACATTTTGGCACCATGAAGGACCACAAAATCCGCGGGGTCACCTGGGATAGGGATCAGACTTTCCCCACCCTCACGAGTCCCACCTTGGTCGTGCCCGAGGGCGAGCTTTGACGTTGAGGTTACGGCCCGCTTTTTATCAAACAAAAAATGTGATGATCACCGTTAGGGGCGCGACTCAGAGGGCGTGGTGAACGCATTAAATTATTCATACTTACAACGAGTGTTTCAATATCCCCAGGAACTGCGCTCTGAAAAAGTGCCACGCCTTGGGAACAAAGTGTGAGAGGGTCTAATGAACCTTGTGGTGTAAATGCATTCTGGACGTTGTTGACGCTCATAGCTACTTCGATACCATACTCGTTCAGGAGCCAAGGCACGCGCAAGGTGCTTCGCGGCGCCCCTAAAGGTTTCCCATGATCCCCTCTGCCCTGCATATACATATCGGATTGGGGAAGCCCAACGAAGGTGATAGGAAGATCCCGGATAGTTTCGACGAGGTTAGACCACTCTTCCGCGGTGAAAAGCTGAAGGCGCGTTGCATGGCCGATAGTGATCCGGCGAAGCGTTCGCCCATCGGTGCCGCGACGCGACCAAAACTCTTGTTGATTATTAGCTTGAGCGATTACCTCATAGATGAGAGGCTCTGAGGTAGGATCGAGGTTATAGTCAAGATGAAAATCAACATGCGCATTATGGTCCTGCGCCAGGGACATGACAAGGGCGATGTTCAACCTAGCCTGGGCTATCGTACGCTCCACATAAGGCGCAGAACCGACGACCGTGATCCTTTCCCTTCGAATGGCCTCGTGAAGAAAGGCGTAGTTTGCTCCTGGTTGATTGTCCTCGGCATTATCGAATAAAGGCTCCTGGGCAAATACTGACCAGCTTATTTTTAGAGAACAGCGTCGTAGATCACTGAGAAAAAAAAAGGTAATCTTGCCTGCAATTTGGACACTGCAGATCCTCTGACAATGTTTCTGCAACGTCTGAGCGATATCAAGACAAGAGAATTTCACGATCTTGTCAACTTCGACGTGTGCGCGCATGGAAGTAACGCCACACTCGACACTCTCGCGTATCACCCGCGCTCCTCGGGTGTACAAGTCAGCCAAATCAAGAGTAAATCCCTCCTTAGCCTTGCCTGTTACCCGTAGAGCTTCCGTAAAGTCCCTAAGCCATGAAAGGCATTTATCGGTCAAAACGAGTAGCTTCAAGAAGGAAGGCAGAAAGTCTACCCGGATATAACACTACATCTGTCGAGGATAAAGCACTTGTCCAGGTGAATATGAGAGTGGCATAACCTTGAGGATAGGGTCGCATATAAGCTCCGGATCAACTGCCTGAGGCAATCATAGTAGCAAAAAATGTCACTGACGCAGGTAGCATGAGGCTACCACCCATATCAATTTGGTGGCCCGAGTCGGAATGAGCCAATACCTCCTCTTTTTCCGGAGCAACTTTATGGACTCGGCCATTAAGACATTCTATCCGCCAAAGCTTGGACGACAACTGCTTGTCTGTATATGGTAAACGGACATTGATGATGATTAATGGAATGGATTCTTGATTAGAGCTATTAGAGCTGGTTATGGGTTGGTCAGATGTCTCTGCTGGTGGTAACGACGCAAACATTTTTCCCGAGTAGATAGATCACAATATAGAAAGGCTCTTTGACTCCTGAGCAGACCATGTGGAATAGGCCGCGAATAAAAACCTTGCTTGTGAAAGCCGGTAGGCGGCCCGGACCATTGACGCCCACACATGTGGTTCGCCTCTCTGCGTTGCCGGTTTACTCACCTTAAGTTACTTCGTCAGGACTACTTGTGGCGACTCTGACGGCATTATCACCTGCTACCTTAACGTTTCGTATGGGAGTCACCACATATGGCCCCCATCAATTAGTGCCGCCTATCTAGTTGCAATATGGATGAAAGGTATCAGGTTTCCATTTACTTGGTGACAATACCATTCCCCTTTGGACAGAAGTCACAGAACTACCTGGACAAGTAATAAATCACGTTATAATAATGGTCTATCCAATTCATATAGTGACATGTGCAACGTACAACCCGGCGCGTTGAATGACATCTGGGCGGCTTGAACGCAGAGTTCAACACCCACAAGAACGCGGGGACCTCAATTGAGCTGATGTATATACCGGTTGATCGGTAAATGCAAGACATGTAACCTCCATGCGGCTTTTTGACCGGGTAAAAATCTTTCAACTTGTCAGCCAACTATCTAGCCGGGATGCGCAGCTAAGTCAAGTCACGTCTGAACGTTTTCCAATGATATTCCCTGGCTCATGCGCTGAGCCCGTCTCGGGCATGACTATGGCTTGCCCGAATTAGTATTAGTTGTCAGGCAGCAGCTTGCTTAGCGGCACCCACACCCACGCCATGCACGGCGCCTTTTTCTGTTCGGCAATCGAACACAAACGAAGATGTGGAAGTGTATCTGGGATGGCGCCAAAAGATGCTTATCTAAAAAGACCTCGCGGGCGTCACAGTACCAGTGCCAAGTCTCATCTCACCTGCTTGTTACCCTTTTTTGTTCCTTTTATACCTTGTGAGGACTAGTCTGGCCATTAGAACGAGGCCTTCATTTGCTTCCGACACATTTGCGAAAAGTAAACCAAAAGGGGCGGAAGACCTGGGAACAAGGGAGAAGTATGCAAGTAAGGGTCTATACTAATAAGGATCATACTGATAGCTTGCGTGGCCACTTGCTCTGCATTCGAGCATATAGACAAATTCAAGAGGATGATACGCGGGATTGATAATTTCATTTGATGAATTGTGTCAAATGTTTGTGCTACTCTTGTCGCGAGGGGATGGGGTATAAGCAATGCGGTATAAACTAAAAGGCTACTGTGTCCGAAATTTGTGTAACAATGGAAGAAGAGGATGGGAGTGTGACGTGAAAGAAGATTAAGACAGCGACGAGGAAGGTGAGAATAATATATTACGAAAATAGCAATGAAAACTGTGACGGCTTGAATATGTGTTAATGAGAACAAAGCGATATGCGAGTGGGGTGGGTCAGACAGGGGGAGGAGTTTAGAAACGATATTTGGAAACGTCGATTGTTCGTGCTTCTTTTTTTTTGCCCTCAGACCAACAAAAAGTCGTTTTGTTCGTAGAGAGGTAGATATGTGTTCATATGTATGAGAGCAAGACGTGAGATTTTTTCCGATAGCGAACGAATCTCGTCGGCGAGAGGTTCCATGCCGGTGGCAGTCCCAAAGGGTGGTGGTGGTGTCACTGCTGGAAGCTCAACAGTAGATGTCGATGATTTTCCAGCAACTGTAATATACTCGCTGTTGTTGCCGCTGCAACCAGGATACGACAAGGCGAGAACTGAATTGAAAACAACATCGCGCAGTCGACGTCGAAGGAGCTTAAACAATGGGGAATCGGTATGCATGTTAGAGTCTGCCCACCGTTGGGCCAGACTCACCACGCTCTCATCAGGAGCTTCCCCCACCGGTGAAAACGGCTGAGAGAATAACAATGATGAGGACAAAGTCGTAGTAAGACCAGGGCTACGAGCCTCCTTGGCTCGTTTCGCAACCTGTAAAACAATGTCTCGTTTGGCGCATTGTCCCTCCCCTGTTGCTGTTGCCCCCTTTGAGCTTCCCGCAGATACAGGTGTGTTGCTGATATCCTCCGAAATAGACGTAGATTTGGACAGACAATAACCCAATCGGCCTGAACCGATATCGCATATCTCGCTCTTCAGCCGCAGCAGGTCAGCCTCGTCGATCTTGGTTAGCTCAGACGGCGAAGGTGGGACATCTCCAGGATCGGAATGAACAAGTTGCCGGAATAGGAGCAGGAACATGCATAGCGCAACATGATCAGCTGCATCTGCGCTTAGTTGGACAAGTCGAGTATTATCTAGATAAGTCGTTTCTGGAAGTCCTTTGAGTTGCGCTGACAGCGGTGAGGAAGAAGCATTGAATATGGGGGTCGGAGGTGGGGTGGAGGATGAGGGTGTTGTGGGAGAGGAAGAAGTAGCTATTGGTGGGGGCTCAAACACGAGATCCACGATCCCCTTAAGAACCGCAATGTAGATCTGTTGGTTTCGAGGAAGAGAACTGTACTCGAGGCTGCCTGATGGGCACTTGGGAGGTGAAATAGTCCCACGAGCAAGCATGTCCAGGTGCGCAGCTCGCACCCACTCACGCGTCAATTGTATTGAGTTTTCGGTGACTCCCTTACGATTCTTGAAAGCCTTGAGCTCAAACTGGCCCGATGTGCGCATGAGGAACGGGCGTAGCGTCTGTAGCTGGTGATTTGCAATATCCTGCCAAGAGATTATGAGATCTAAATATATCTCCGGTACACAAGATAAGATATATGCGCAAAACATACCAGTTTCATAAGTTCCAAAATCTCCAAGCACATTCTCACAGCATTCACAGCATCACGTTTACTGCCAGTCCCCCCCGGTGCACACGCCTGAGCAGCCTGTACCATGGCTTCGACCGCGCGGTCCCGCATCGGTGCACAATGACCCTTGAGAATGGTTCCAATAGCTGCAAAGAGTCCCGAAGGGTCAAATAGCTCGTGCTTGAGTTCTTGTTCGATTAGAGTAGGGTCAAAGATGGATCGGATGTAGGAAGCCTGAGCTGAATGTTCTTGCATTTGTGTTTTGAAGGTGTTTGGGTTGACATACATGCCAGATACGCTAGAGAGGGGTTGTATGACGAGGAGAAGAACCTCCAGGAATTCTGCAAGGAGGTTATAAATGCGGGAGGGCATACGTAGGGTGAAAACGCTTCTGGTAGAGGAATATGCGACGACAGGATGTGAAGGCGGGCTTCGAACCTGACTACATGCGCATACAACTGGATGGAACTTTCCGTGGCGGTCGAAAGAGACGCAAGTACAGCCTGTTTCGACTTCTTGAATAAGAGCGGTCCAGTATCTCTCGCACATTGTACGTTTCCGTCGGCTGGAGGTCGGGCGGAACTGCAGACCAGGGTCAAAGAGTAGATCGTGGCCTAGAAGTGGAGTGTGCGGGCTGAGATGAGAGCTAGTGAAGAAGTGGAGGGAGAGACGTACGAAGCTGTGGGTTTCGCAAGATGACATCAAGGTCGAGCTCTTTCAATGTTTGTCGATTGACGAGTGGATGAAGAGATGGGATGTGGCCTGAGTTTATGTCGACGGCAAAGAGAGGAATGGGGGGAGAGAGAGGATCAGGTGATTTGAATTCGGGTCGTAGGCGGAGAAGAGAACCGCTTGAAGGACCTGGATCAGCTGCAGAGACGAGACCGAGATCCTCAATGTCACTGCCATGGCGTGCAGTTGGGGGTGGTCTGGATGGTTTTGTGGGAATTGCGGATTTTCTAGAGGCAAGCTTCTTTGGTATTGGGAGGGAAGTCTCTATTTTTTGTAGACGAGGCCGCTTTGGGGGATTTAAGGAAGTGAAATGGACCTCCGCTGAGAGTGGACTTGATACCTGTGGAGAGGAAGGTGCCGTCCATGAGTCCGATGATGAAGCAAGTTGACGAGGAGCTTCGCTTGGAACATCTTGTGAGACGTTGTTGTCGGCGGCAGAGGAAGATTCCTGACGGTGTTGTTCATCTGTGTGATCAGCTTTGCGTTTGCGGTGGTTGAAGGGAACGTCGTGAGCGAGGTCGTCCATTGGTGGGGAGAAGGGAGGGAGATAATGAGGGCTGTCTTCACGGCTGCTATATAAGTGATTGAGGAACACATGGCGGTGGCGAGTGGCAGCACACAGGGCCTGTGGTAAAAGGTAATTATTTTTATTTTATTTTGTATAATTTCCACGCGATCTTCTCATGGCGTGACATGCCCTTTAAGATCAATTGGATTGCAACATGCACGCCCTTCCAACAGTCAAATCTTGTTTCTCCCTTTTTTTTATTTATTTAACTTACTTATCTCCCCGGTCCTTGGCGGAGATGATCGTGGCACTCGAGCTCTCTCTTCTCCCCTCATTTCTCCATTTCAATTTACACATAACATTATAACACAGGAACCAACCATGCCAATCTCGGCTCTCGGAAGGTCCCACCGCCATGCCTAAAGGGACCGTCCCGTCATCTCCATTTTCTCTATTAGCTCATCCTCACTCACCGCCGGAGAAATCTGACAAGCGGAGACGCTTGCACCCCTCATTAGCCGCATTCGTTCTTACATGTCAGATTAGTATTAGTAGTATCAGTATTCAGTCCTCTCTTGTTAACCTGCCACCATCACCCGATTTGGTCGACCTCCTTGCCTTTTACTGCACTCTTTGTAACTCGCTGATCCCTTCCAAGCCATGTGCCATTTCGCCTCTCATCTGCGCTGTCCTCGCCCCCTCCCCAGGTGGAGAATCCACTTCCCCGTATGATACTTAATCGTATACATCACTTATCTCTCACCTCAGATGTATAACACCTTCTCACAGCGATTTCTTTACTTATACGGTACTCTTCTTTTTCACTACTCCCCCCATCATGATCCCACATGCATGCTGACCTTATTCAATTCTCCATCCCGCGCCAACAACCATCACAACAAATTTAAACCGTCCGACACACGCACACCATCCCTAATTTCCATGTGCTAAGACAGCCTCACTCGTCTACCTATTACCCGCTAATTCTGCTAGCCACCAATTCGCCAAAAAGAAAACCCTACGCGGGTCCTACCACAAGTTACAAAAAACCACACCCCATCTTTACCTCGGATCATCAGTAAGCCATCTTCGGTCTAATGTCCAATAGCTCTTTCGAGCTGTCTTCTCTCTCCCCATCAACCGGCCTGCTAGGTCTACTTTAGGTAGGAAAGGGGTGCGCGTGCACACTTCCTCCCCAATCAAGCCGGTCGCGCGTGCCTGCTGTAATCATAAGTCGTGTTTGATTTAAAACATGTCTGCTTGTCCCATTGACTGACAGTCCTGGCCTCTGTAACCGCTTTTGCTCACGGTTGATATGATGGGATGGCGAGGTCCCATGATTGCATATGGGTCTCGCTTTCTCTTGATAGATGTCAGCCAAGATGGTTCTTTAAGTCCGCTTCGCTGTCCACCGCATATACAGTACTTGTCATATATACCACACGCAACAGCACCCCCTTTCTTCTTGGTCAATAAGCACCGGCGGCACAAATTAGATAGTAGGTGCTGTTCGCCTTATGAATGAAGTCCGGCTCTCCAGCCGGAAAGAACATATTTTGGCGGCCTTGGTTTTTCATGCATGATTCTACAGTAAGACTAGCTTTCATATATGCCATCATAAGAAACATCATTTCATCTCTCTCACAGCTGATGACCAAGTCTTGTCCCATATTGGCACGGGACAGTGCATATAAGAAAAGACCTTCTCTCCTTTCCGCCTTTGTCGTAATTCTTCATATCTATGCATCGATTAACTTTTCATCTGCTTTGGTATCGTCATGTGCGTCTGCGTCGGCACCGCTGGTAGCTTTCCTCGTAGCTTTCCGACCGTAAAACTCCGCTACAATCTTGGGATTGATCCGGTTCAGTTGCTCCTTAGGGAAGATGCGAAGTAGCGACCAAGCCAAATCTAGGGAATCAAAAATCGTCCTAGATTCGTAAGGACCTAGATGCGAAAAAAAAAAGCACCAATCAGACGTTTATTTTTGGACATTAGGTGAGCATCACTGCACACAGCAGCACCGCAAAAGCATGAGATAGAAAAGAGATAGAAACGGGGGCGAACCTTGTCCGACGAATTGACGCTCGAATTTGTCGAGGAATTCTAGCGCCAGCTTATCCTCCGCTGAGAGTGCTTCTTCACCAACAACAGCTTTCATAGCGGCCGCATCCCGTCCGATCGCATATTTGGCGTACTAGGAAACAAAAAAATGCAAAGGCTTAGCAAATTCCTGACTAAAAAAACTGTTCATATAACTGACTAATTGATTAGACACGTCTCCGTGATCCTTTCTTGTAAGTTTCTCCCCAATTGCACTCTTCATAAGACGAGACAACGAGGGAAGCACGTTGATAGGAGGGTATATTTGTCGATTATGTAGTTGACGGTCAACAAAGATCTGGCCTTCAGTAATGTAACCGGTGAGATCGGGAATTGGATGTGTGATATCTGAGAAGAAAAAAAAAGGTGTCAGAACAGTAAAATGAATAACGTATGAAGTAGGTATGAGAAAAAAAAATCATTATCACCATCGTTTGGCATCGTGAGAATGGGGATTTGCGTGATAGAACCGTTTCTTCCTTCAACTCGCCCTGCACGTTCATAGATCGTGGACAAATCAGTGTACATGTAACCAGGATAGCCACGACGACCAGGAACCTCTTCACGAGCAGCCGAAACCTATCAGATGAAGCAATAAAATAAACCCATTCATCCAGCATGGAGCGAGAGCAATGGCTGAACTTACCTCGCGCAAAGCATCAGCATATGAGGACATGTCGGTCAAGATGACCAAAACATGCTTTTCCAGCTGATATGCGTAATATTCGGCAGTGGTGAGTGCCAAACGTGGAGTAATAATTCTCTCAATGGTAGGGTCATTAGCTAAGTTCAAAAATAGGGTGACCCTGTCAAGACTGCCGTTTGATTCGAAGTCCTCCTTGAAGAAACGGGCCGTTTCCATATTGACGCCCATAGCCGCGAACACGACTGAGAAATTGTCCTCATGGCCGTCGTGCACATCCTTTGTGGGTCTCTTTACTAGGCCCGATTGACGTACGATTTGGGCAGCGATCTGAGCATCAACACCCGTGTCAGCCGGAGTCGAACTTTTCCAGATAAGGTAGGGAAAATACCTCGTTGTGCGGTAGACCTGCGGCAGAGAAGATGGGGATCTTTTGGCCTCGCGCGATAGAGTTCATGGTATCAATAGTAGAGATGCCAGTTTGTATCATTTCTTCGGGATAGATACGTGAATAAGGGTTGATAGGTGAGCCTGAAAGGCAAAGAAGAAAGAAGTCAAGAGTCTATGGAACAACGGTGTCTTGCAAACAGTGAGACTGACCATTGATGTCCAAATAATCTTCAGCAAATACTTTTGGACCGTTATCAATCGGGTTGCCTGAACCGTTGAATATCCGACCCAACATGTCTTCTGCGACAGGGAGTTTCATGCTACTCCCCGTGAACTCTACGTGAGTAGATTTGACGTCGACGCCAGTCGTTCCTTCAAACACCTGGACAATGGCCTTCTTGCCTTGGACTTCAAGGACTTGTCCGCCACGTTTCGATCCATCCGGCAGCGTGAGCTGAACAATTTCATTGTACGAGGGGAACTACGATCGGGCTTCAGTACATTGTTTCCGGAGCCCCGTCGATCAAAGAATTGTCTACCTTCACATTGTCTAACACGACGAGGGGGCTTTTTGAAGCGTCAGTAGCACGCTCATGTGGAGAAACCATTAGCTTAATTACCCATTTATCGCAGAAACCGTTCGATAGTCTGAGAAAACACTTAGCGAGAGGCCTCGACCAATGAAAGGATGACGAAATCGAACAGACCAAGATGTGGCTTGACTGTGTATTCTCTGGTGACTGCAGCAGCGTTGATATCTGCCAATTCTCGGTCAGACAGTCGTGCGTTTGTCATGACCAAAATGGTTCGCTATTTGCAGTGATACGATGTATATTAGGTTAGTGCACGAATGTCTTGGTGGAAAGTACGCTGCGGTGGAATCTAATTTCCCACGATACAACTGTCTCTGAGATTAGATGGCTTTCACTGTCCTTAGATATTCTTGTCTATTGTACATCGAAAATCCTCGGTTCAGGGGTCATAGCTGTGGACGATCCTTCTATGCGGACAGCAATCTGTCCATCACATACCAGCGCTCGGATTGTGGCGGCTCGTGTTGAGCTAGCTTGTCCTGGGACCGTTGCCAAATGCGTTTTCATGCAATGTCTTGTGACTATCATTCAAGCTGTAGATGTTTATCAATGTACATGTATAGGTGTCATTTTATGTTACAAAAGAGGTCTTCAAGTTCGAAGACTGGAGCGATTACTGAATCACTTAAAGATGGCAAGGTGTCTTCTAGCCCCGCATTGCAAAGCAACTCCACAACACGTTGTGCTGCCTCTTTTGTGATATCCTTATCAACCGTCGACCTATCGAAACTTTAGACCGGGTCGCACGGAAGTCCAACAGAGATCAGACGAACCATTCTGTCTCTAACAATATCTCCTCTACTTCGTCCGTGGCTTTGCCCACATCTGCACCTTGCAAAAATACATAAATATACTCCGCAGAGTTACTCCGCACCTATTCGTTAGCTACATAGTCATTAATTGCTGGAATAGCACATGATCAGCTTACAGTCGGATACTGGTGGTCGAGGAAATAAACTAATTTGGTGGCACACTCTTCGAAGACAGGAGGGAAAGCGAGTAGGTTGACGACTCTATAATTCGGTTTCCATTAACATTCCGAAGGCTTGGAGGAAAGTTTGGTATACATTTTCATAGACTCCTGGACTCGTGCAACGCTCTTTATGTTGGACACATTTCTGGTCGTCATGGAAAGCAATTGGCGTACGCTGGGAATACAAAATTTTAGATCGGAGAAGTGCAAGGTATGATCAACCAACTTATGAAGCCCCCGAGAATCACGACAAAAGGTAGCCATAGCACCTTCTTCCAACAAAACATTGAACGTTTGCAGAACGGGTACAACTATCGCGTTGGATGTCATGTTGGATCGCGCTTCAACGATGAGGTCTTCCGCTAGCCGGTTCATATCATAACCGCCAGTTTCGTCGGTCAGCGGCAAAGTCTTGACGTACGATGCAAGGCTCGCGGCGAGCGAAAGTTGCTGTAGGAATTTAGGTAGATCTAGGTTAGAGAAAGATACTTACTGTACTCTCAGCCCTGCTCCCAACACTGTATACAAGCCCCGCCAAGATCGACGGGCGATATTCCGCCACATTTAGTAATCGTACAACCTTAGGAAACAGCCATTTTGCGTCGCTCCAAGGGGTCATTTCACTACTGCAGCTGTTTTCTAGACCTCATCTAAAGATAAAATGATTTCAACATTACCTGCTAAATATCTCTTTCAGAAGAGAAATTCCAGGCAGTATCCATGGCTGAGGATTTGCTACTGCAGGCAACGATAGTTCCATGAGATGCTTTAGACAGTCGCCAGCCTCTTGACGAACATTAGGAAGTCGCTCGACACCTTGTTTCAATATGCAAGAAACTGCAGCATGATACTTGGAAGGAGGAAGATAGGCATCGAAAGCGGCGATAGAACTCGCTTTTTGTATTAATAAGTCACTGACTGTGGCAAGACTCCGGATGCAGGCTACGCGAATCCAAGAACCCACATCTCCTCTTTGGTCTGTGGTATAATCCTTTAAACCATTAATCAAACTGTCGTAGAGGGAGTTGACAGCCTCGGATGACAAGTCTATTGCGTCACAAAGATCGGCGAAGTATAACGATATCTAACAACCAGGAACTTACATTGAGGTATGTTATCTACTGTTGACAAAATTTTGGGTATGGCAAAGTAACAATTTCGACGTGCCTCGACGTTCGATTTCGATGGAGCCTATCTCATACAAATCAAGGAGCGCTGTGAGCATGGTGGTATTCATACTTACCGAAGGCTGGACAAAATCAAGAATACAACCGACTGCTTCTGACAGTGCATTACCATGGGCTGAATAATCAATGGCACCAAGCAATGTTCCAAGGCTCGTCTGTATTGCTGGCGAGCCTGAGCTGAGCTCCCGGATCAACGTGTTGCTTGATAAGCCAGTCATACGAACATTAGCGATGATGAAAATACTTATCTCCTGACAGTGTCAGAACAATCAACGAGCCTGCTGACAGATGTCATAGATTCTGCAGCAGCTTGTTGGACAGACGGAACACGATGCTTCACACCGTGCTCGATAATTTGCCTCCATTTGGGAACAGACGTGGTTTCGGATTGAAGTTCTTGTGAGGTGAGCGTGATGGAAATGAGGCGACACGCGGCAGCCGTGACAATAGCATTACGAGGTCCCACCAAGACATCAAAAGGCACACGAGACAAAGATCGGAATATCTGACCGGATCGGATCATTCATAAGAAGAGTAGCCTAATTGACCTACCAGCTGCATAAAAGCCTCCCGCGAAGCAGGCTCCACACGATCCCGATAAGCAATAGCTATTTCCGACAAAGCAAGCAAGCCACCATGTATGTCTGATGTATCGATCGAGTCCAACAACCGCATCTGTCAAATTTTGAGGCTGTTAGACACAAGGAGATACTAACAAGATATACCAAATTAGAAATGATGTCTGTAGCTAGAGCGGATGTATCCGCTAAGCATATTGAATGCAGTGATTGTGCTCCCAACTCTCTCATCACTGGGTCCCAATGCCTTAGAACCACGTCTATGACGTGATTCAACAAAGCTGATCGGTATTCTAGATATCTTTTCCATGGCTCAGGAAAAGAGTAGACAGCTTTTAATGAAGGAACTTACTGAGCGACATGAGGCGCGGCAGTAAGGAATGCATTGCGTCTAATGCTGACGGCATAAAAATCAGTCTTTCCAAGAACATCTATACCATGAGGAAACAAACTCTTTGGGGTAAGTGCCAGCCTGTCAGCATAGAGTTTGATAATAAAGTTAAATTCTTACGTTTCTCCCAACATGTTCTTGAAACGCTGCGCTAGCCGCTCGACGAATATGGATCTCTCGATCGTAAAGCGCTACCGCGATGAGACGCTGGGCAAGACTGTGGGAATAAAACGCAAGGGATGACGCATCCTGGCTTCGAGCTAGGGCCCACAATGCGTAGGCGGCGGCATCGCGGACGTTAGATCCAATCGAATGGGCACCTTTCTTTAGATCAAAATAGAGCGCCTAGGCGGATTTGCATGGTCACGATCGGGTCAAATAAAGTGCCGGTGGCCGTACCTTTAACAGCCACTCTATCAACTCTGATAGTCTTTGCTTAGCTACAAGACCTCGACGGCCCATTTCTGCGCATGCGAGACATGCACCGTGCCATGTGCTTTCGGCAATTGAAGGGAGATCATAAAGACTAGCGGCAGCCATTGAATGAATGGAGAATAGCCCCAGAATTGTCTCCAAAACTTGGTCAGCGAAGTCATCGGATAGGCGCTCGGAAATTCGCGCCACTCCCTTTGCTGCCGACCACCTCACAACGGTGTCCTATGCATGTTTTAACACGCGTTTGAATTGAGGAAGTAGCGTAAGGATGCACCTTGTCCTGCAAAGCTTCGAAGAGTTGCTCTAACACTTTTTCGACCTCTTCGGGTACATCTGATCCCGCCTCTTGAAATGTTTTGTCGATTACCATCGGGTCACCTTGTAAAACGCGGCCTTGCATGAAGGTCATAAATAATACTTGATAACGTTATTTTGAGCGATTTACCTTTACGTCGGCCGAAGTCAGGTATGACCGGGAGTAGGCGTAGTGCAACCCGCGACGCTAGCTTGAATTTGAATTTGCGGACAGTTGTATTTTTCGAGAGTGTAGAGCTTCCTTCAATTAAATTTGCGATGTCAAAAAACTGGGGTGCTTGGTACCGAACTTCCTCGGCTAGACCTAATTTCACCACCTCACATAAGACATGAAGAATACCGATCGACTACAAGACTTCATTTAGGGTTATTGCTTCAAGCCGTAGCGGAGTACTGACCGTGAAAATATTGGCATTGCTTTCGATTTGATGCTTGGACCACTGTAAAAATGCAGGAAACCGCGAGCTCGTATCCTGTCTGTGCTTATAAGAATACGCCAAAAATAGATGGGACGTCGTATACCTCGTGTAGAGACGAGCCAAAAGTAAAGCTGAACCTTCTCGCTCAAGACCGGCTCGATTAAGAAGCTCTTTTGATAACGCCTCCATCGCAGTTGCAGTATAATCCGCCTCACCATCTTCATCGAATTGAGCCAAGTCGAACGGAATCATACAGATGAGAGAAAGCCAAGTAAGCACAACGTAGCGCAGAGCCCATTGTGGCTCGTCTTTAGTCAGACTATGAGATGCGGTCATGAAGCCGAGCGCGATCGATAAATCCGCAACTTCATGCGGGAAGAATCTGACTACTTTCTGGTTACAGCGAACACAACATATCGTGAATTGCACTGACTGATTGTTTTATACCCACGACATTTCACGTAACTGTACAGAAGATCTGCTAGCCTCTCGACTCTGGCTGGCGAGCCTCGCTGGCCATCAGTGATAGACATTTTTGCAAACGACCTAAGGCAGTCCACAACAGGAGGAAGCATGCTCTCCAGGTATGGATCGAGAAGATAAGATTGTTCCTGGTATTCGTCGAGCTACTAGAAAGGTGAGCGGTTCATTTCCAGCTGACAACTCCAAACCCATACTATATTCGAAAGTTTCTTGAAAAGTAATTGTTCTTTCCTGTCATCTTCTTCAGACGGCGTGTAGAAACAATCAAAAGTTAGACAGGTCCGTTGAATTTCTAAGAAGTCTTTATGCTTTTCGAACGTGCCGAACATTCTGCCTTCCAAAACTTCGTCGTCCTGCATCTCGTTGAAGAAAGAACTTCGCTGACGACTTGTAGCAATTGCGAAGAGTTGGGCTTGTATTTACAAGGAACAAACAGACTGTCTTTATAGATAACTTACCCAATTCCATTGTTCAACAGCCCATAGTAACTGTCGAGGTGGACCGCACTAGTATGTACAAGGACGAAAATAATGTTCGGAAAGGGTGGAAAAGAAAAAGGAATGAATTTCACCAGGTAATGGCCAAGGCAATCTTTGAAAACTCGATGAATTCACTTAGGCCACTTACCAGGAACTCGATATTAAGCTCCAAGGGAAACTTGTATGCCTTTTTGCCAACACCACTTTTTCCATGATGACTACATCTCTACTGGTCTTTAGCACCATGATTTGAACGAAGTAAAGAAAGCAGCCAAGAAAGCCAAAACTCATGAAATCCAGAAGTTGATCAAGAAGCTAAAAGATTCACAGTGCGCCAGCTTCAGCTTAACTTTTGTATTTCTAATCTTATTACCTGCGTAAGGCCCGGAACTTCGTCCGCGATATCAGATGCTGAACAGGAATTAGAGTTGTTGAAAGTGCGACCGCTTACCGCTTAGCCATATACAACTACTGATTTCCTCTCAATTCTTCGAGAATAGGGCTTAAATCACGAGGCTATAGCGATTACAGCTTTTCAAACCAAGATCAACAAGGTTGGAATGTTACGCGATAGCGAGCAGGTCCAGGCCGCTTTGGCCACAGAACTTGCCTTCAAGTTTCCTTTGACCATCCCCAGCACGCTACAGGCAAAAGTTCAGAGCCGTCTTCTTAGCTCAAAGATGTTGGCTTCGCAGATCGCCGCTGTTGTCGAGGATTTGAAGCGGATCCTGCAGCCAGACGATGGGGCCAAGGATGAAGCCAATAACGTAGTCGCTACTGACGAGGTGCTACACGCGAAACGTATGAAGAAGTTAAAGGTTACGGGAACTGGGGCGAACCCCACAATGGCTAATCTGCATTTGCAAGAGCCTCAAGAAGCTGAAGAAGCTGAAGACGATGAATCCGACTATGCGGGCTGGGAGTCTGGCACTGTCAATAGCGGCGACTCAGCGGCTGAAAGCGATCCAGACAGGATCAGGGACGGAAACGATTCTACGATGGAGCCGGATGATGACAGCAATGGCCCTCCAAAAACTATTCAAAGCAGCCAATTCCCCAAGACACTCCGTACTAAAGCACCGGAAAAGCCTACCGGTTTACGCTCTACGTTTCTTCCCTCCCTTTCAGTCGGTTTCGCCCGTGGGGGGTCAGATGATTCAGATATCAGCGAAGATGAAATTAGAGTCGCAGATCTGGATGTCAAGAAGAACAGACGTGGTCAGCGGGCAAGACGAGCGTGAGTATGGAGTCCATTCTGCATGCCGCTGCCATCATAACGACTACATATCGTGACAGAATCTGGGAAAAAAAGTATGGCAAGAACGCCATACACAAGGTCAAAGAACGTGAATACGAGCACACGGGGAAATCTATTCAGCATAGTTCGGCACGACAAGGCGCATCGCAACGTCACAAAAACGCTAATGGTATGGCGTCAAGCCGGAATGCAAATTCAGGTAGGCCGCCACCGATATCACCAACATCGCGGGGTGGCGGTTTTAAGGAGGCTAAGGTAGAAAAGCCTTTGCATCCTTCCTGGGAGGCCAAACGAAAAGTGAAAGAAAAGGAGCGTGCGATCATTGTACCAAGCCAGGGTCACAAAATCAAGTTCTCGTAATTTGGGTCGTGTGCACCAAATTACGATTGTCTCGTCGGATCATATGGCCTGTAACATCCCCTTGTGGTGACATGGCTACTGAACCTTGCTAAGACCCCTGGATTTGTATCGTAGCTAATTGTCTCCTATCCACGTCCCTTGATATATCTTGCTTGTGCGTCTGAACCCTATCAAGCTTTGCCCGCATCTACAACGAAATCTTGAAGAAAACGGATCCTTGAATACCAGGTAGATAGTCTGTCATGCGCTTGATGTGGAAGTGTTCCGGAAGCAGATTATATCAGAGGTCCTAATTCGCACCTACTCCGGCTCTTAAAAATTCCGAGTGAGGTGGGCCGGTTTCCAAAAGCGACGCTATCATCATGTATTAATTCAGTTGTAATGTCTACAACTAGTCAGATGATTGTACACGCAGTTCGAGGGAACAACTTTGAAGCACTCAGAACTATGTTACGCTTTGGTGGCACCAATAGAATGATGTTTATATACTCCTAAGGATATCATGCGGCGAGACACTGGTGAAGATCGTCGAAGTGTTTCGTCGTGTACAGAGATATGGAAAAGTTCCTTCACAGTTTATTCACTATATGGGCACGAGTGGCCTGTGAACATCGGATCCACCATGAGGAGCTGTTCGCAGAATGTATTAAGATTACAAAATGGAGATGTAGTTGTAGATATATTCCTTCCAACGAGATGTGCCGACAGAAGATCAAAATCTTGCATAGATAAGGTGTTACAGAGAATCCAACTTGGAGCTATTTTGCCTTGGAAGTCGAAGAGAAACAGACATGCCTCTTACCCCCATACATCCTGCATTCTCTTGAACACCACATGGCTTCACACCTGCCACATTTCGGATAATCTGCCCCGGGTTTGTTGCAAGTCGAACAATAGACTTTTTTCGCAAGGAGCTTGGACTTTTTCTCGAGCTTAGCCAGGATGGGATGTAGTTCACTGCTCTGCGTGCGACTATGCCCTGGTCTGGTCTGAGATGGGATAGGTTTAGGTGAAGGTATGATTGATGGCGTTGAAGTACGACTGAACGATGGTATGACAGGTGAGGTGCTACCTGACGACTTTGGTGAATCATCGTCTTCAATATGATAATGACTCGACCGCCTTGAGTGGCCAAAAAGGTGTCTCGAGGGGTAGGCGGATGGCTGAAGCGACGTACATCTCAGACGATAAAGGCTGGTGCACGCAGAGGGGATCGGGGTAAATGAGCCATACGCCAAATCAGACTGTGTACGTGGGTAAAGGGTTATGATAGCTGGACCAACTTTCTCGGTATCGAGTGTAATCTTGGAATGGTTTGACGACAAGGACGTCAGCGAGAGCGTGCGCTTCCGGCGATAGGGGATCGTGTTCGTAGTCTGTATAATGTTTCAGACGCGGAATGGTCATAAAAGTGCTTAACAAGAGTACAAACCTGCATAACAGATGGATATTGGCCGCGATGATGGTTTTCGGATGAAGGCGTGGAACGGTCTAAAAAAATTCTTTGGAAGGATGGGAGTACTTATAGCAGCGGATGAACTGTGGCGAGATAAGCTTCTAGCGAGAATAGCTGTCACACGACCCATTAATACTGCCGATAGAAATCATGACAGAACCTACTGTATTATGTGTATGAGACCCTGGGTTAAGAAAGGGTCAGACCGTGGGTTTCTAATCGCAGTGACAAGACACCGTTGAAAGTCTAGAATCTACAGTATTATTTTGGCCATGATTCGTCTCCATAAACGGCTATTTACGGACAGAGCTGACAAAATTTTTACAGAGTCCGCGAGCATCGCCGAGCAGTGGATATCGTTTTGCGGAAGTAGCGAGTGAGTCGCAGGCACAGTGTGTCAACGTCGGCTATTTGTAATATGAACAAACCATATACATACACCCTTCAAGTTGAGCTGCGATACACTGAGTACAGTCGACCTTCTTGATATAACCAATACAAATACGGAATTCTTCAAAGCTCAAATTCGCTACTTCCAAAGCTACAAACCTTGTTTGTCGTTGCAAACTTCCTGAGGGATGAAGGTTCATCCAGGAAGGAAGGTCCCGATTCAGTAAAATATGCCGAAGATGCTTGAACAGTGCCGTCTTCTTTATTTCGAATATCAGCCCTTCTTCCCAAAAGTGCAAACGTAAATTACTAGTGTCGATAGTCCTACCAGTAGGATTAAGATCGACTTAATGTTCAAGAAATTAACACTGTAACAAGACTTGCCGCAATAGCTAAAGTATAGCGATAACTGACCTACTCAAGATTTCTGTTTGAGCAAGACATGATATTTGAAGTTGCGCACTGGTGTTAAACTGCTTTGGTGTAATAGCAATACCAAACCTCAGTCAAAGTTTGTACAACTCACCACCATTTCCGCAGATTACAGGGATAGCAATGGAAGCTTGCTCTCCATTGCAGATAGCTACGACTCTTGCCATTGACAACAATTACTCCAAAAAAAAAAGGGATTCAGCCACTTCTCGGCTGACCGGAGAGAATTCTGCTCTGCATATCCCTTGCGCGTCGAGGTGGGTCAGGAATGCCTTTCGAGTTCTTGCTTTGAAGACCGTTAAGTGATTAGGCCAGGTGCAACGGTCCGGTCCGGCATAAATTCGCCGTGCAACTTTAATTGCTATGTAGGTCTCTCAATCATTTATTTACGTAATCTTTGCCACTATCTTCACTTTGAAGCTGTCACCTCAGGCCCACTGGTGAGCGACATCTTTAGTTAACGTGAGAAAAAGCAACTAGATATTAGAAGTCTAGATTTTCAAAAATAATATTCAGAACGCCTTCACAGTGAGTTTCGTGTTTCAATTCGTAAATCTTGCATGCTAGGCCTCTGTCGGCGTCGGCCGACTACTTCCAGTTGTAAATGATATTCAGTAGCGTCATGAAGGTGCGAGCACCGTCTGCTCCGCTTCCTCGCTCCTCGTCGTAATAACAACGGGGTCTTTCTAAGGTGCTGTATCCGATCCAATAGACGGACCGATATCATATCGGGGTGGAAATGTAGTGCATTCGTCCTCAATTGAGCTGTAATTTCACGCCCATCTTGTTTGACCTTCTAGGACAAATTTTTCAAGAGAAAGAGTATCTGTCTTCCGAAATCTAGACACTGGTATAATACCGCTCCACAACGATGTTTACAAGATCCGTAATAGCACAATCTACATCATCTTTAAATAGTGGAAAATAATATGTATAATAAGCGTCTTCTGCCTGTGGACGTCCATCATGATGGGATATTGCCTGCTTACGAAGCACACGGAGCTTCTTGTACCACGTCTCAAAGATAGGTTGACATTCGACGAGGAATGTTCCATATTCTGGCCCGTCGATGTGATGTATGTCGAGGGCTGCATTGCCACGTTGATCTTGGGTACCGGATACGGCCACTCGGAAATCTTGCACTTCCGGAGGGATTTCCTTGGATGAAGGGAAGGACAGGTTGTTGAAGACTGCAGCCCATTGTGCAACCCAATAAAATGACCAAATGTCGTCGATGGGAGTTTGAAAATAGCTCGCACGCGGTTTACGCATATCAACAGACATAAATTCTTCGGTTCCCTGCATAAGATCATCTCAACTGGCTGAACAGCGTCAGGATAAAAGTCATCTTACCGAACGAGAGCTTCTGCGCTCTCCCCGCAGATAACTCTCCAACTCGACGGCCATGTCGCCGTCAATCACAAATCCATTGCACTCTTTGCAAATACCGTGTTCCTCCAACAACGCTCGAAGCTTTTGGTTGTCCGGCATACCGGGTGCATTGACCGTCGTTTTCGCCCGCTTCAGCCATAACACGTTTCCAATACTGATATCCCGGTGCTGGTAACCTTTCTCAAGTATGTTCCTGTAGCCTATAACATCATGTCAAGTAATGTCCCAGTCAATCAACCAAGGAAAACTCACCAATCATGGCATGTATGATTGCTATAAAAAGACTCTTTGGGCTATCCACTTTAACAAGTGATTCCCCAGCAAACTCAGAAAGGTATTGAAGAAGAGCACGGAAGTCTTTAAAAGCTCTGTTCGCATCGCTACCCTGATAAACTTTCCAAAAAACGACTCCTTCGAGGAAAAGGTGATTGGTCGCAGGCACTCCGTCTCGGTTGTGGACGATGCTCGAATAAAAATGAATCAAGACACCAAACATGCCGTAGCACTCTTTGAACATCTCACTCTCCAACTGAGCAGTCGAGTGCTCGACCCATGCTAGCTTCATGACGTGCTGTGCCTCGGGCGTAATCGGCTGGTTGAAGGTGATGTTTGTATGTTGAACAAATTCGACACTCGCGTCGGAGCTGTTATATAGCTTGATGGGTGGTTCTACATAACACATGAGAGAAGATCCGGATAGACATTATCGACATACGATCAACGACTTGCGCCTCGGAGTCTGCAGGTGAGGCTTCGTTACCAAAGCCACCTGTTATTGAACGTGGTTCGACCAATATGCTATATCAGATATAAAAGGGCGTACCCTGCTTGGACTGCCTTTCAGCGAACAGATGCTGGTGTGAGGACTCAGGTACACGTTCTGATGTAAAGATGTCAGTCTTAACCTCGAGAAGAAACCGGGATGTGTGCTCGCCAAGAGGAGTGGATTTCGAAGCTTTTTTCTCCGCATTTTTCTGTTGCAAGCGTGACGACCTTCGAAGACGTGTTTGTGCTACAACCTCGGGGGGATTGGAGTCTGGTGGCTTCTCATTCACGGAGTCGATCGGTTTGACAAGCAAAACTCGAGCACTGCGGCCTCGAATACCCAAACGATTGTATAGCACAGATTCGACCTTCACCCTTTGCCCTTCGCTGTTCTTTTCGTCTTTCTGTATCTCCATCACGCCGTTACTCTCCCATTCTGGAAAACCGGCATCGCCTCTCGTCTCCCACGTCAGCAGAGAAAGAAAAAGCCGAATGATCTTTGTTTTCACTTCGTGATCCTCTGAGTTGAGCTTAAGAGCTTCAGATGCTGTCAAACCTCCAGCATGAAAACAAAGGAAACGAAGCTCCTGTGACGAATGATTATAAGCGAGCACGAGCGCAAATTGACGTAAGGGAGCTCCATCAAACAAGCAGCGAGCATAAGTAGCAGCTTGCGACACAAGCTGGGACCAGTCTCCCTTGACTTCCACGGGGATTTCCAATGTGTGCTCTCGAAGGCCGTTTTCGGGACGCCAAGACATCGTCTCTACGTCTGTAAGATCTTTGAGTGGGCAAGATGTGCCCGCCAGGTCGGGTTTGATGGGGGCCATGCCTTTGACACCGTCCTTTGTGGGCTTGTCCCACACACGAAAATGGAGTTCTCGATTGTAGGCTTTCACATCATGACCCACAGTACGTCTGCACCACGCCAAACATTTATTCAGATAATCCATTAGAGGACCGTAGTGCTCCCGTTCCTCCCCCTTCTTCCCCGGGAGCTTTGGGGGGGTGAAACTATCCGCCTTCTTCTCCACGACTCGTTCCCAACGGTCCAAAGCAACGTCATAGTCGGATATTGAGTCCTTAGATGTAATGTCTTCATATCTCTTCTTGCGTTTCTTAGCGGACAAAACTCGTGCCAACATGGATGCGTCCATTTCCCAGGTTGCGTCGGCAAGCTCCTCTCCTGCGTGTTTGACTAGATCCTTTTGAGACGGATGACT
>JABCKL010016824.1:0-29320 GCA_018851305.1 Calocybe cyanea | reverse complement strand
CTTCCATTACCAACGTCAAGGCCTTTAGCACATTCAAGGATGTTTTTTGCATGACAAAATATGCAGCCTCGGAGAGGATTGGCTCAGAAGAAGACGTTGTTATCATCGCCTCAGACGCAGCATCTATTCTGAGACAAACTCGCATGTGTGCTTCTACCTGCTTCTTCTGCTTTTGAAAAATGTAGTCGGCCGGCTTAAACTCGATGAGAAATCGTTGGGACAGACACGCCAAAATTTGGTGGCTGTCTAGTTCCTCAGGGACGTTGTTCGCGTTGAGGAGCTTCGCAACCGCAAACTGGATGATCTCCTGTTTCACAGACTTCGAGCCGTAGAGAAACCGGGTCAAAAACCTTTGAGCTTTGTCAATGAAGATAATGAATTAGATCCAAGGGATCCACGCACGAGGGTCGGCCCAGGCTAAACATTTGACCATCTTCCGTCAGATTACTGAATGTTCGACTACCCAGAACAAATAAATACGCACCAGTAGAGGTTGCTTCCCAGAGATTCAAGGGGATTACGAAGTGTTCTTTGGCTAGTTCATCTACAGTTCTTGACTTGCCCAAGCCCGAAGATTGAACGACAAACGCGTGGTGAGCATACGTCCTGTGGTTCGGTGAATGGAAGTGAGTCACTATGTGCTCCCATAAACTTCTTGGAGCATTGCCTACGAAACGGTGCTCCCAGGATTTCTCGGTGCCTGAAGGAAGGATCTTACCATGGGAACATTCAATTCAGATGAACGTACCTCCGGGCTGTCATGAAGTTGATCATCACCTCTGGGTCTTTGCCCACCAAATTCAACGGAAGGTGATTTAAGCTGAAGTAAGGCTGCAAAAATATCGCTGTTATGCGATGGAATGTAGAATTACGGAGATACGTCATACGATGGTTTACAATAAGGTCCCTGTCTTTTTTTTCACGCGCCCGAACCCAAATAGAGGCGAGATCTAGTTGTCCGGCGCGCGACAACGATTCGATGAGCTCTTCGCCATCTTTACCATTCCGCCAGTAGTTATCGGCCATTGATGCTTGACCGGCCCGAGAAAGATAAATGGTAGTTTTTTGAAAGGTCAGCGCAAGGAACGCATTCGAGACTTCTTCCGCAGGCACTTGAGAAAAGGTTTGAACTCAATCGTTTATATCATCGTTCAGGCTTGCGACTTCCTGGTCGCTGAGCCTTGAGCGAGATTTCTTATCGAAAACAGTACTGAGGAAGAGCTAGCGGTACGTTTGACAGTCTCTTGCATTAGAGATAGAATTCGCGAACAAACCGCGACTTACATTCATAAACTTACATAATACAAATAGGTAATTATAGGTTGTGAGCCTTGTGACGTGAAATGTGACTTTCATGAAATTAGACCGTATATCCCATGTCCTCATTGCTGCGTCCGTAAAGATATTTTTCTGCCCGAGCGGCCCAAAACCCTGCTATTCAATGCAGGCCTAAAAAGTTTGAAGGGAAATCTGACAGCTTGTGTTACGATGATTTTTAAACAAATACTTCTTTTGTGTCTTCCGCTATAAGTATGGTAACAGTGATATGACGATGTAATCTAGTTTATATATCAAGCCCGTAAGTTTGCCAGCATCCCCGTTACAGTCCGTTTCATTTTTACAATGTCACCTACGGATGTTCTCACCTCCAGATTCACGGAATTCTTTCGACGTGAAGCCACCCCAGATCAACTCGTCGAGGAGGCCGTTGCCGTCGTGAAATCAAATCCCAACATGTACGCAGCCGATGCATTAGTGGAAGTCTTCTGGCAGCTGGCCCGGGATAGACCTCAACAAGTCGATCAAACGACCGCCTTGTTCGCCAGGATTATTCACGACACTCAATCTGTCATTGTTGAAAGCACCGAATGGGACGATCATCCTTTCCCCTTTTTTTTCGACCTTTACCTGCACGAATTATTAAAAACGGCTCTGTTCGAAGATACAGATGGTCCATTTCAAACTAAAATCGTGCCGGAAAATGCGGTATTAATCGCTGCGATGACAACAGCACTCTGCTGGAAGCATGGCTTTACTGTAGTGAGCAGTACAACGGCAGCATTTTCTGGGGAGGGTCTCAATGTCCATCCTTATACCGTTGATTTTGGAAAGGAAGAGGTTACAAGTTTAGGAACTTGTCTGCAACTCGTCATTGCAGGCCGTACCGTTGTAGAAAAAGTCGCTGCGATTGGAGGTTTCAGGGGAGCTGAAAACGCTCTCAAAGCCCTTCAAGCCTCAAATATTTGTAAATCCGCAGATGGAATGCGCTTGGTATCGGTATGTGTAAGAATTATCTTAATGAAGAGCTTGTTGAAACTCCAGTCCAGAAAGCTCTTGATCTGGCTGCCAAAGATTTTAGCGAGAGTCTGTCTTCCTCTGAAGCATGGAGCATCCTTTTTCCGGCTGCGTGATTTCGCGCTTCTGATTTTAGGATTGCTTTTAAAGTACCGAGCGAATTTCCACCAAAGAAATCTATCGTGAAGTTTCCCTATAGTCACTGGTGAAAGAGGTAAAAGACATCCATGACCTTCGATATTTCAGTAAATAGAATATATTTAAATTTGCGATACATGAACTTCGTGCAGTATCTACTGCTCACTGACGAATACTGCAGCCATTCCCATACCACTGCCAATGCACATACTCGTTATGAAGACGCGGGCGCCGTACTGCTTTGCAATGTTAAGGCCAGTCGCAATTTGACGAGAACCAGCTATGGAAGATAAAAGATTAATCCATATCACTAAGAAAGTCAAATATAAGACACTGACTACACCCTAGAGGGTGGCCGATGGCTATGGCACCACCATGGACGTTGACTCTCTCCATTGGAATGCCCAACTCCCGTACAGAGAAAAGAGCTTGGCTGGCAAAGGCTTCGTTGATTTCGTAGAAGTCGATATCTGATTTTGAAAGACCAGTTTTCTCGAGGGCCTACGAAAGCATTTTTGAGATTAGGTATATTTTTGTAGGCGAAAGTGATGACGCACTTTTGGAATGGCGTACGCAGGACCGACGCCCATGACCCGTGGGGGTACGCCGACGGTCACCGCCGTAACGAACTTGCCCAAGATAGGCAAACCCAAACGCTTTGCGGTTGAGCGACGGGCTAAAAGTACAGCGGCGGCGCCATCAGACACCTGGCTAGCATTCCCAGCGTGTGTAGACCCATTGTTCGTGAATGCTGGCTTAAGTTTCGCGAGTGACTGAGCAGTCACACCGTCCCGTATGCCATCGTCTTGATCCACAATGACCTCGGTCGTCTTCTCCGTTTTTGGATCGACAACTTTGGCTTTGATAGGAATAATTTCTGCCTTAAACTTGCCAGCTTTAGAAGCTGCTGCAGCCTTTTGGAAAGAATCGGCCGCAAAAGCGTCTTGATCTGCTCGGGAAATGTTGTAGTCCGAGGCAACGTTCTCTGAGGTGAAGCCCATAGGAATGAGACAATCTTGTGCGAGTTGGTTCTCAAGAACCTCGTCCGAGAATGAGGATGCAACGCCCTGAGGTCCGTATCCCATTGTCATGGATTCCACGCCGGCACCTGGAAAAGAAGAATAAGGTTTGGGGAAAGGACGAAAGATTGGGTGGGGCGCACCGATGCCAATGTCAATCTGCCCAGAAATAATCTCATTTGCTATTTGGCTTACACTAGTGAGACCAGACGAGCACTGGCGGTTGACGGTATTGATTGAAGTAGACACGGGGATCCCGGCATGGAAGGCAGCCATGCGAGCAGCTGAAGCTCCTCCACCAGGCGGAAGAACATTTCCGACAGAGATGTCTTCTATGAGAGCCGGGTCCAGACCGGGTTGAGAGTATACAGCGCGTAGAACATGAGATAAGAGAAGTTCTGGATGGGTATCTTTGAAACCGCCCCTTTTAGCTTTTGTGATGGCTGTTCGAATTGCTGAGACGATGACGACGTCATTGTCGTGCCTCTCGAGAATGCGGGCCTTGGCGACAGACGTAGATGATTGCATAGCCATTGGGAAGTTGTAGTAGAGGAGGATGAAGGAAATGGCGGATTTAAGTCTTGGAAATATTCATAAGCCTACCCGGTCATGTTATCACATGTCACAGACATTTCCCAAAGTTACTGTATAGAGTATTGCTCCGCGTGGCACGGCGCTAGGCTTCAAGATTTCGATGAAAATGCAATCAAAATCGTAGCGTATCTGACAGTCGTATACAGATATAATAACAAAAAGTAGTATTTAAATCTAAATTCCACCACCACCAAGAATATACTCAATAGCTGCATGAACATTGCCATTTGTCGCAAGTAAAGCCCGGACATTCTGGGATGCATTTGTGAAACCCATGTCATTCAGTTGCTAGGAGCAAACAAAGATCTCTCAAAAAAAAAAGCAAATGCCGAATTGACATGAGACTGACCTGCAACTGCACTTGAAATCTCTCTTCCGGCGGCCGGCTATCAGCTGGTGCCGCTGGCGGGGTCCCACCGAACAAACCACCTCCTGCTAATAATTGCTGCATGAGTGCTGGCTGGAATGCCGGGTTTGGATTCGCGGCTGCACCGCCAGCTGGTGGCGTTCCAAACAGATTAAACGGATTCGGAGGAGTAGTAGTGGAAGACGGCGATGAGGGGGTTGTTGATGTGTTGTTGCTGGGCGTGGTCGTATTTCCTGGAGTACCGGGGGCAGGGAACGAGCTAGCGTTACCAGGAGCTGGGAACGATCCCGCTGCGGCTCCAGGGGGAGCAAAAGGATTACCACCGGGATTGAGCATGGAAGTCAGCTGTAACATTTGCTGAAGGCGTTGAGGGTCGGACCTTGGAATGGAGTTGTGAGCAAAATAATATAGAAAAGCGAGCGGGCAACCAAAACGAGCTGAGGAAACAAACTCACACCAATTGTCTAAACTGCTCACTCTGGAAGGTTTGTCGGACCTGAGGAGCGATCGGAGCGAGTTGCGGGTTCATAGAGATGATTTGCTCCATAATCTGAGGGTTGGACATTAATGTGGACATTTGTTGAAGAAACTCGGGTGAGTTCATCATGGACTGCATCTAGAGATATGGTCAATATTTCTGATGGCAAGAGGATAAAGTAGGAGAGGTGCTGAATGAAAAATATGACGAATCCTGGGGTAGCAGGTCCTGGACACGTACCATATTGGGATCATTGGGGTTCAGCCCCATAGTCGCGAATGGATTCAGCCCAGCCATCGCACCATACCCACGGTGACTATTCAACTGTGTCAGCGGGTCAAGGGGATTCTGGCCTGCCTGCATTGGCGGTAGCTGTTGTGATTGAGGCGTAGAACCGGAGGCACCAGTGTTACGGGCTGCGCCTTTGACCATATGAATCGTATGTCCTGATTGAATCTTGTACGTTGTGAGGGCATCTTCGTCCTGAGAAGTATGAGACTTTCATAGATAGCAATAGGGGGGTACAAACACACTTTCAATACACGACCTATACGATCGGTGTAGGGAGCGCGGTATGGATACTACGAGGCGGGGGAAACATACCTGAGTAGATTAATCGTTGTCGCTCGGCTTCGACATCTGACTTTTCTGCAATTGCTTGCTTGAGTTCCAGTACCGTCTTATCAGATGTTATCGATATTTGAAGCTTCAATTCGTTCGGACCTGTATAAGACGCGGCTTGTATGAGAGGCGTATGAGCCGCATATTTGAGGAACGCACCCTTGATGTTGATTTGGATTTCTGGAGCTGGTGTTTCGTCAGACATGCCGAAAAGTAAACTCGGGTTGGTCAGGTCAAGGATATAGAATAGTACAAGAATTGAGAATTAGAGAGGGACTTTTGTATGGTGAAAGTAACTTGTTCAGTAAGCGATTACGCACGATCTTTGATGCTGCGTGCGCACGTGACGTGATTTTGATCAATGGCAGGTCAAAGGCAGTAGCGTACAATTAAAGAGAGAACTATAGAAATACACTGCATGATAGTATAGTGATGAGCGTATACGATATGTTAGCAGCTTGCTTTGCAAATCGTCCAAATGAGCAATCGTCTATGCTGCTACTCTTTTCGTTTCTGACGCTGAGTCGCAATATGATGTTGCCTTTTCTCAAGATCTAGATCAGAAAAGCATGCCAGTAAACAGAACGCTCAGAAATGACAGCTGACGATGGTTACAAATGTGCTCACCATGGGCCCACATCGCTGCACCCACACGGTTAGAAACAGTAAATACCAGTCCAATGATGGGGATACTCTCAAGTAAGGCCGCGGTAAAGCCGAATACTGTGGTTCAGTATGAGAAAAGCACCCAAGGAGTTTAATTAGCCATGACGGCACGGCATTCCATAGATGAGACCAGCTCACACCGGTAGTCCCACTTGTGTTCTTCCATAAAAATAGCAACTTGTTGTTTGTCCATTTTCTTGGCCTCAAAGTACTTCGAATAAAAGTGAGCATATATGCGGGGCCATTGAGAATAAGACGAACAGGTCGGTGAAGGTAGTGCGCTGTGTCCAGAGATTTAGACGCAGCAGTAACAACTATTCCAACAAATGGATAGATTTTCAGGGGGAGCAAAATTGCTGGGAGAGGGTCAGCCAGGTTTAAGAAAGTAAGGAACGCATACCTTGTTTGATACCGAATAAAATGAACCAACTTATCCGACGTTTGAGTGATACCTCCCAAGGAAATTGTATATTCACTTGAGGAGGGAAGTCCCATTCCTCTACATAAGGTTGCCAAAAGTCGGGTCCTTTGCCACGGGATGCTAGGGTCTGAGTCCATACTCGGTCTCTGGCGATCCGGATATTGCGAGAGAGAAAATAGCGAAGGATATATGTTACTTGTGAACCAACCAGGATAACCGCCGCGTCTGCAAAAGTAAAATGATAGATAAGTGACAGCTTGGTAGCAGTATCAACACCAGCCACAAACAGGTAGCAAGATTAAATGGCACTGAGTAGCCGAAAATGGTTTGATGAGAGAGACCTGCGACCCACATAGACCTACGCATGGATCAGACCAAACATAACGCACAGTAAGAGAACGTCAAAACTTACTTCAGGAGGAACAGCTCAATGAATTTTCTCTGCAAGCGAAACGTGAGCATTGCCTGGACGCATAAATGAGTTGATTAGAAGCAATAGGAGAATGAATATACCCAAGCGACACCAACTGCTGAACCCCTGCCAGTTGCATGTCTACATTTGTCCCAAGCTGGTCGATACAGAAGCTTGTCAGTAAACAAGCGGTATACGCCGACAATAATGTATGTGGGAGGAAACTGAAGGCGTAGAGTCGCGGAAACAAGATGCTCTGGCACACTTTCTCGGGTTCGATTGACTTCAGGTTGGAAAAGACTATCCTGGGTTTCAGGGCCGTCCATGCTCGTACGGCAACCCAGCGCTATTGATGAGACATTTATGACGGAGGTTGGATTTCGGAATGGAATGTCAAATAGAAACAAATAAAGTTATTTCGATAGATATCGCAACCTCCTTGACATTGTCAATACAGAATCGTCGACTCATTAGTCTTGTTCTTCAACGACGACTCATAGACCTGCATGCGCGTATATCAAATGTAATAGAAATGCCATTCCAGCAGTCGTTGGCCATCGAAACGTTGAGCGTGCCTCCTGCTACCTTTGCACATTGGACTGGTTCCTTAAATATACCAATGATGGCAAGGGTTAGCACGAATACGAGACCACTTTTCGGTAGCTGACCCCACACTTCTTGATCCTATCATTTTTTCAACTTTGTCAATGAGCAGGAACAGCGATCTTCAAATCTCCGCTATTAATTTGACGGTGCGGTCTGGCCGCATTTGCAGAAAGTTTTACGAGCAATCAGACCTGGCTACATTTCACGGCAAGAACATCATCCTCAACTTTGCAGACCTACAGTGAGCGCTGGACTGTCTCGAGTTTGGCAGCCATTTCTTCGTCAAAGGGAAACGAGTTGACTGTAGAACGGATGTTTTGATAAAATACTATTGTGCTACAGAAGGGATAGCGAACAACGGACATTGGCAGCCTACTGCTATGTTATCTTTACCGTCTGAAAGTCAACAGCTCAGAGGATTACTGGAAGTTTACAAGACTGCGCCAACTGACCTTAGCGTACAACGACTGCACAACTTTACTAACTTGTTCCAATGTCGAAATCGCGGCGCCGTAAGTATTCTGTATGTGTCATCGTGAGTCTCGAAGTTAGAGAATAGATTCGGATGATTGTTACATCTGCTTCGACTTGATCGAATACCAAGAGGCAACCGCGCCCTTGGTCGAGCACACCATGAAGGACCTTGTCTAGGATCATCTGAGAGAGTCTATACGAACAAAAAATGAGCTTGGGCCATGAAAGTATGAACTCGAGATGGGTAACACCGGCAATCTGGAACGAGGGGCGTCTCAGAAAATAAAGATAACTTACTTTGCTTCGACGGCCTGCCGTCCTTGTCCTACCGACTCTGCGACATATTCAATTTCCACTACCGAGTAAGGTTCTACTATACGCAAAAGGTTCTGCTCGAGTAAAGTATCGTATAGTGCGGCGAGATGCGAGCGGATTGTGGGGTCAGAAGAAAGCTCTAAAGACAGTTATTATTGAATCTTAGTGCACTGCTAGCCTTGACTGCTCGGCCACGTACCGTCCTTGTAGTCTCTGAGGACCTTCTCAAAGTCAGCGAGATTCCGCGCCTGATGCGCAAGTGCGATAGCGCGCATGCTCTCAACCTCCCTGAGCTGTGCGTATTTGACTGCGAGCTTGATGGTTAGTAGCGACGTGACATCTTCAGGCTGAGAAAAAAAGAGAAAGAAAAGCATAAGTCATAAAAAAATCAAAGCAGAAAAAAATGACGCACAAGGTTTAGCATGACTTTGCATAAAAGCATGTACTTGAGCGCCCCTAGAGCCGAGTCATCTCCTTGCGTGGACATATTCTCAAATGCTTCAAAAAAGTAGGAATAAGCAGTCGTATAGTCTTTATCTTCGGCATGAAGAATGCCAGATTGGAGGTCGAGCGCGGATTGTAAGACGGGAGGGCAATAGATTGAATTTGCTGCCGTCCTGGCCGAGGTGAGTGCTGCCTAGGAGGATTACAAGATGGGTTGAGTTACGTTGGTTGCGAATCAACAAAATACATACCTTGGCTTTGGAAAGATTACCGATTCCACGATATACCCTACTTTCTAGTAGATGGACCTCAGTAAGTACCATCTTATCGTCTAGACGCTTAAGTTCTGTTAACAGCGTATCGATACGTGACAAAGCCGGTTTGTATTGCTGAGCATCAAGTTGGCTGTACAGCTCGTCGTTTAGCTTCGCGTGATACAGGGTATTTAGGAAGAACATACAGACTGACTAGCCGTGTCTCCAGAGAATGTTTCAAGAAAATGCGTTTTTCACGCTTGGCCCATTCTATATTGTCCATTAAAGTGTCAATTTGTATTTGACGACTGTTAGGTATGGGCGTGAAGAAATCCAGGAGCGTCCGAACTGTTTTGAGTCAGATCCAGTGACAACAAGTCTCGCGAAACTTACTAAGTTTTGCCGTCTTAGCTTTGGCGGTCGACGACATAAATGCTCTTGATAGGTTGATGACTTCTGCTAGACCAGCAGCATTTCTATCGTTGAAACCGGTTAAGTTTGAGGTATAGAAAACTATCCCTATAGGTGACGCACTTTTGGTCCCGATGTAATTCACCGAGCTTCACAAGTGCATTTTCTTGTTCTCTCAGGCTCTGTGAGTTCTCTTCAGTCCGGATGTCATTCGATGTGGAAGCTAGAGCATTTTCTCTTCAGCCGTGGTACAGTCGTTGTTGGGCAAATCACGCTTACCAGCTGTATCATTGAGAATCTGCTTATACACTGCTTCTGCTTGGGCAGGATCTGTTTTGGCTAGGGTATCCGCTTGCACAAGCAGTTCTGATGGCGACGACATTGGAAACAAGTGAGTGAGATGCTCGTGTCGAAGTTTGAATGCGGGGACACGCGTCGAAGCTCGTGGGAAAGATTAGATGACGCGTCCAGAGAGCTTTTACTTTTGCTCTTTCCCTACTTCATCATAATAATGGCCGACGAAATAGTCCTTCATATACCAAACCTTGCGCTTTCTCAACACCTGTTTACGCTCACGAAGCAAACCCTCTCTCGCTTCCACGAAAATGCACGTAAAAGCCTCTTGGATGGCATTGTAGCAGACCGTTCGTAAATACATTTCGTTTTGTTCGAGAATGAGACACACATATTCAAGCGTAATACACGAATTGGACAGAAATGGCACCGTATTATAAAATCATAACATCCACATCATCAGCTCTCGAACTCGACCCAACGCTACTTGCCTCCATCGAGGAAGCCAACGCAAAAGAACTCAAAATGCTCGACGAAAGACTCGCGGAGGCTGAGAAAACCGAGGGCGAATCCGAGATATCTGACGCATTGAAGGCGCGGGCAAACCACCTGACAAGAATTGGGGACAAGGCAAGTTCGCGAGTTGATTCCTTTGTGATGTTATCCCTAACCACATCCACATCATACCAAAGGAAAAGGCTATCGAGGCCCAAAAGCTGGCACTGGAGAAAACACCAGGCCTGGGATCCCGTATCGATATTGTATTGACTTTGATCCGGATCGGCTTCTTTTTTGGGGACCACGAGCTAATCACCTCAAACATTGTAAAAGCAGAGTCGTATGTCGTCAAGATAACACTTCTCATCATTCGCTGACCAATTTAAAGCCTGATAGATGAAGGTGGCGATTGGGACAGGCGCAATCGCCTCAAAGTCTACCGCGGGCTGCACTTTATTTCTGTGCGGCAGTTCAAGCGTGGCGGGGAGCTCTTTAGCGATGCATTATCGACTTTCACCGCGACGGAGCTGTTGACATACAATGATTTTGTAGCATTAACAGTCATAGCCAACACTTTGACACTCGGAAGAGTAGACCTTAAAAAGAAGGCATGGGCTGCATTTTGAGGCTCTCCATGTGATTAACTTACACCTTGGTCAGGTTATTGCCGCTCCGGAAGTAAATCAAGTTTTACCGGAACTACCTATACTCGGCGATTTTATCAAAAACCTGTACGACTGTCATTACGACAAGTTTTTCATTGCTCTTGGTAAGTAATAGCCTCTTTTCTGACTCAGCTTCCCCTTTGCTCTCGTATCGAGCCGAAGTTAACAGAATATACCAATTTAGCTACTCTCGAACAAACACTTCTCCTTCCTTCACGTATCTTGTCTCCACACGCTCGCTTCTATGTGCGCGAGATGCGTATTCTGGCGTACAACCAGCTGCTAGAATCCTATCGGAGTTTAACTCTTGACAGCCTAAGCACCGCTTTTGGCGTTAGTGCTGAATTTGTTGACAAGTATGTCGTATGCTATCTTCTGGCTGTCATTACTGTCTTAAATGGGTTTTTAATCAGTGAGCTCTCTCGGTTCATTGCAAACGGTCGTCTTCATTGTTCCATCGACAAAGTGCACGGAGTTGTAGAAACAACTCGGCCCTCATTAAAGAACGCGCAGTACGAAACTGTTATACGACAGGGTGATATTCTCCTTAACGACGTACAACGATTGAGTAAAGTACTTTATTAGCTGTCATCCTGGGTAGAATACCGAATGTGATCTTTGGGCTCTGCCTCACAAGTTTGGGCATAACGGTGCTTTGAAACGCTGATTGGTTTGCAACGGACCTTGTTTGTGGGGTTCCCAGTTTAAAACTATTATGCTCGGATTTACAATACACTAAAAGTACAGGTTGCAAGCCAGATTTATGATATAGTATACAAGTAAAACTTGACTATGGCTAAGTTCGTCGCTTGGTCTTGCGTTTCCTCTTTACAGCCTCTTTGATGGAAACCTGCTCCTCGTCTAACAACCCGAGTACGTCGATAGTATCAAACCGTTCGACTTCTTCTACAGCCAGTTTGTCTTCCAAACTCCACCCGCCCCAAGCGTCGTCAGCCTTTTCCGTGTCAGCATTTCTGTCATCCAGTGTGTAGGCATTAGCGGCTGGCGCCGGCACCCCGAAGTCTAAATCTCCGCCACCGGCCGAAGTCTCCCCTAATTCCAGTGCATCCAGCACACCTTGTTGCATGAAATCTTCGTCCTCTTCGTCGAATTCAAGCGGAACGGATGCCGAGATACTGCTGTCTGGCCGAGGTTTGAGACTCGGGGAGCGAACCTTACTAATTTCCCGTCGGATACGGCTTAAGCTCTCACTCATCCCATCGCCAATGGTGCGGATCGGGATGGCATTACGGAAGGACTGAGGACGCGATGTGGGCATACCATTGGGAAGCATAGGCAAGATCCCCGGCGCATGTGTGTGTTCGAGCTCGTTGTTGAGCGCTGAGGCCAAAGCTTCGTCAAAAGATGAAGAAATGTTCCGGATCCGATAATCGCGTGTCGGTGCGAAGCCTTCGACAAAGGACTCGCCACCGGCAGAATACGCATTGACCTGGACCTCTTTACGAACATCAATCCTAAGTCCACCGATGCTAAGCTGATAGCGCCGTATCAGAGCGTGATAGTCCTCGCCAAGGGTGTGGAAGGAAAACTGATGCATGAGATATATCGGGCGCGGTAGCATCCTAATCGACCTTGAGAACATCGATAGTTCGGCATGCGAAAGCAAGCTACCCGAATCGTTATTGATAGAAATGTGGAATCAACAATACACTTACTCCGTCTGATCCTTGTTAGTTTTACCCCTCGCGAACCTGCTGTCAGCCCCGTCCCCTAACACTATATGGAGGTCCTGGTTTCTGCTAGCTAAGCTCCAGGTCATGACCGTACTATCCCGTGCAATTAGCTCCATTGGTGTTTCAACCGTCCGGTTCGTAGTTTGGCGGTTTGTATTCAGTGGTCCTTGTCCCAAAGATCCAGCGGCGGTGGTACCGCTACCACTTGACGGTGATCCACTTAGACGACCTACAGCTCCCATGCCGGGAAGCGATATACTCGTCGCGCCAACAGCTGCAGCTGCGCTGCCTACGAGACTCATTCCTTGATCTCTCGGTCGCAAGTCAAGCATCAGACGCCTCAGACCTAACGAATTATCCAATGGATCAAATAGCATGATATCTTGAAAATTTGATGGGCGATGTTTCTTGCTCGGTGGGGACATAGGGGGTGAACGGCCTGCATCACTTAGTCTACTCGTATGTGCAAGCGGAGGGGCATGAGGTGGGAGAAGATGGCCGGGCAGGGGAGTGTCGTACGAATTAGTAAACGTAAATGCAAGGGGCGAACGAGCTTGGTCGGAAGTCGGCGTTAGCGTAGCACGTAAGCGTGCAATGGGAAACATGTCGGTGGGCATGGGGTGCTAGAGGAAGCATTAGCCGGAGTCCTGGAAAACGAGGAACATAAGCCTACCAAATCGTCAGTATTTCTGACTCGTCCCTCCAGATGGCTCCGCGGATCAGTCTTTCCGCCATATGGATTGACGCCGAAAATATGGATCGTCCTCTTCATCGTCCCAATGGCTAGCCACCTTCCGTCCTCTGTCCATTCTAGACTGTCCACAATGGCATTAGTCCGACCTCGTCTTAGATTATAAATGTGCCAAGTTGAGCCGGTCTTGTCTTTGCCATGTCCATCGCCAGTGCCATAACGAGATCCCGGGCGGGATGGTACCTTCGGCGCCGGACGGAGCTGGAATACTTGCACAGATTGCCCATCCTTTGGTACGATCCCAAGAGAGCAGCCATCCGGGGAAAACTTCAGGAACGACACAGGCCTATCCCCGGGTAGCGAGAGCTCGAGCACAGTTTCGGGACTCGTTCCCCCGTCAAGTAGCAAGGGCCGCAAATCCACTACAGTAATATGACATGTTCTCTCAGTGGCGTCCTTTGGCCCTGCTGCGCCGGGGGGTGTTGAAGTAGCGGTGCTCACGCCCGAATATCTTCTTTCCTTAGTTTCACGCTCGTCTCTTTCTTCATCTGCGGTAGCACTCCTACGGCCTTCCGGAGCACTTCTGGAGAAGAATCGGCCAATGCTTGCACCTCCGGTGTCTGGCCTAGCATCTTTACCGCCATTTCCGATTCGATTCCGTGCGGCGGACACTGCAAGACTACCGAGAGTCCGCATCCCGCCCCAGACATTTCCCCCTATACGTGCGAGTTCTGTTTGAGCTGACGTCGGCATGTCCCTCAACAATCCAGAAGTTGAGATGGGCGGGGTACTACCGTGCGATGGGCGTGGCCCTGGAGCCGCATATGCAAGGAGTCGGTGTGAGAGTGCATAAACGGGACGTGCAGCACGTAATAGCTGTGGAGGGTCTATGTTCCCTGTATGTTGTAGTGATACATTGTTATAAGATGGTAGTTTTATTCGTGCATTGAAATCATCGTTAGCATTTGCATGGAGAGTATTCGTATCGTACAAAGCGTCCGGCAAGTTTGAATCAGAAGGAGTGTTAGCGCCGGGTTTGGAATAAGTAGGAGGGTCAAAGGCTTGAGAGGAAGAAGTGTTGCTCGAATGGACGTGAGGCTGGCGCCCAGACAACGAAGAGCGAGTGTGGTCTTGGTCAAGGCTATAGGTAGAGCCGAGATTCACGGCGCCAGCGAAAGCGTTGGAGAGCATAGCAGCTGCCGAGGCTGAGGCGCTGGATACGGCACCTGCAGCACCGCCAACAGATGTTGAGCTCAAGGCGGAAAGGGGCGGAAAGTAAGGCATTAGCTGAGAGCTCGGAATGATCGCCAATGTGTGGAAATTGGTGGTCGAAATCACATGCAAGGTCGGTGGGTTAGTAGCGCTCTATAAAAGACATTTATGAAACATAGTAGACTGTTAATCGAGAATATACGAACGACGATAAGAAAATCCTTGTTGACTTCAAAGCCCGCGATGCGCGAGCCGCCTTTGCCGCCTTGTCCTTCCTGAATAGCCACATTGAATCGATGCACAATGCGATGCGTCTTGAGAGAGTAGATGATGAATGCACCAGTGTCGAAACTGAATAAGATGTGATCAGTGTTACTGAAACCACTCGATAGACTCAAGATGGTAGATCAGCATTTCAAAACGGGTCTCCAAATCCATTCAAGTACGGATGGCATGAGACAAAAAAGAGTACTCACGCGAGACCGATCCGAGGCTGATCTTGATCCTGTTCTAGATATCCTGCAGGCCCATGCTTCGAAAAAAATGGTTTACGAGGAAGAATGGCTGCATGCACAAGTTTTCCTAGTGGCTCATTTCTAGCACTTGAATTAAGTGACGCCAAGGGCAGATGTAAAACTTCGGAGATGCTGCCAACATCCGTGACGTTCCAGATCTTGAACGCCGTACGGTAAGCTATGAGCAGAAGTCTTAGATTACCGCGTTTAGCCCTGAAAGCCAGTCAGCATTCTCTTCCGGTTCAAATGATGGCAGAGGCTTACTCAGAAGCAATAATTGCTGAATCCCACCGAGACCACTGAACATCCTCGACTCCAGCCTTGCACGCATCTTCATCCGCTTTGTCGGTCTCGAACCCTCTTCCCGCCGTGCCGAGGTCTACCACAGCGGGAGCTGCTCGGGCTGTCCCTTCCTCCAGACGAGTAAACGGTAGCGGAGCAGCGAAACGTTTATTAGATGGGCTGATCGCTCTATTGGTGATGGACGCGCGTATAGTACGAGCCAGGCCTGAAACGTTTGTTTGAGACAGCTTCGTAGACTTTGACGGCCGCGGAGGTACAGCAGTGGAAGAGTGAGATATCGGCGAAAAGCCGTATCCATAAGACATATGCTCTGGATTGATATTCTGACGTCCGTGAGTGTGCGAGGACTGAGCCGGAGGAGCTGGCTGTGATGCAGAGGGTTCGGCAGCAAGCTGTGGTGTTTGGCTACGAGGAACTGGTATAGGAATTGGCGGAGCCGTGTCCATGTTCATGTCCAGGTCTTGATCAGTTTCAATGGCCTGTCCGTCGCTAAAATCATGCGGAGAATAGTTCGGCTCTGGCCTAAGGATAGGTGGAGGCGCTCTTTCTCTTTGTTCGCTTGCCGGGAACGAAGTGGAAGCATCGAAAGCAGCTCGGGTGCCCGCGTCGCTACAAAAAACAGAGTCAGTGTTTGGCAAAGAGTCGAGGATACGGTAAGTATGAAATTTGGAATTAGCGGATAGAGATGGGTCAGAGGATAACGATGGAGTTGGTATGACTGCGATTAAGCACATATGAGGGAGAGAAAGGGAATAAAGATGAGCAGGGTAGAGAAGTACCTACATGGTGAGATTTTTCGCCCCCTTGATAGCAGAAATGCCTTCCTCATTCCAATCGAACGAATCCTGGTCCAAGTCAATCAGGGGTTTAGCAGTATGTATGATGCTCGGCTCGGTATAGGACGAAGTGAACGGGTGAGCATTATTCGCAGAGTAATCAGGCATTAATAGTAAAGAGTATAACGAGAGAAAGAGAGCAATGAGTCAAAACAGAGAGCAAGTCCGAGTCAGAAGATAAAGAGAACGCCAGGGTCCAAATTAGAAGATGAAAATGTAATACAAGATCCGTCGTTACAAGTGAATGCAACAACTGGTTGTATCTGAAGGTGAAGGGTGGTTGTCGTTGTCGTTGTCGTTGTCGGGCAGGGCTTACAACAAAGTCCTGCAGCACTTCCCCAAACACTCTGGGGCGCCCTTATCCGTTAAGTCACGTGGCTCAGGGGCGAACAGTGGGGCAGACTCTCGACATCCTGTACAATTTACTTTACTTTGACATAGTATATTTGCCCTCATGAGTGGCACAGAACGGCATAACGTGCTTTCAGTAGGCTCAGTAAGTCGACTCTTTGGTATAGACGCCGGGAACTGTTCCCACCTTGAATGTCGTTTAGGAAATGGCATAGCCAACCGCAATGGGCTAGCCACACCGTGAAACTAGGCCAATACTTGCTTGAATTATTCTGAAACATCGGATTTCATGACAGCATAAGTTGCGTCAGAAGTATACAGGTTATGTCCAACACTCCACAACCACCGCAACCAACAAGAATCTCCTTGCCAGTACATCCATTGCCTTTTCGACAGCCGATGCCATACCTCAACACAAGAAAACGTACGACTACCTGAAACCCTTTGAAGTCCTTGTCCATTTATACATGACCATTCACGACATTATGATCATGAAGACAGGTAATATTCATCTTCTTCAAGATACCCTCCATAACCACGTCGACGGCCTCTGCAAACCTATCGCAAACCTTATCCTCAATCTGTCTCCGCATTCGGACTCGAGACTGCATCCACCAGATTCCTGGCACCCCGACAACCATCGCAACAGCAACCTCTGTGATTCACACAAATTTCTCCAATTCGTGTCACCCCCATCCTAGGCTCTCGTTCGGAGTCGTTCTAGATTGTTTGTTCGTCGATGAACCCCTACAAAAACTCGATGCAGCTTTGAGGGGACGGTGGTGAAATCCACAAAGAAAAAGAAATAGGATGGCTCTGAATCTCGCGTACCACCTCCTCCGTCACTTCCAGCACCGCTGTTATTACGTGCCACCTCCACCGCCGGCATACTATCATTGAGAACGCAATTCCGTCTCGACGACTTCTCCTGGAACACACCCTGCACCTCGTCCACCGCAGCAGTTTCCGCAGCTGGCAGCAGCATTTCCCTCCTCTACGTCGACTCCCCATCATTAACCGTCAAAGAGACGTGGTGGAACAAAGCGTCCTCCTCCAGGATTTATATGGCCTTCAACAGCCCCGAATGGTGATCCCTCTGTCAAACGAACCCTGTAATCACAAGGAGAACAAGGAATGGTATGGCTATAGCTATGAATTTTAGGGAAGGGAGATGGAGGGTGGTGGTGGCAATGTCGACAGAGAAGGAGATTATAAACCTGGAGTGTAGAGGTCGACCGCGGCAGTGGTAATAGGGACGGGCGCGGCATAATCACGAAAGTCTGGTGGTGCTCCAATGTAAATAGGATATCGACACCATCACCATCATCATCATCGCCACCGCCACCAGCAATACCAACAGCAATACCAACAGCACCAGTGTCAGGGGTCAAACCACTTTGTTTATACCTCTACAGCAACAATAGTCGACGTCTTTAGTGTCTACATTGACAACTGGAGCTTCGCTTCGGGCGAATAATGGGGCTACGTCGACTACGACGACATTTCACATCACTACCCTCATGCCATCTCGGCTTTTCTCGCTGCGTTTGCTGCCGGTGGGCACCACGGTCCCGGCTCCCAAAACCTTGGCAGCGCCGCACGCGCACCCTCCACCTCCATCCCCACCTCCGCCACCGTAGCCGGAAAAAATGCGCACCCTCAAGGAGAAGGTGGGGTGGGGTGGGGTGGTAGAGGAACGATAACGGTACTGTGTTGGCCTCGGTGGGGGCGAGGAAGAAGCGGATTGGGCAAGGACAGGGACGTGTTTAGGGGGTCTGTTTGTCGCCAGGACGGAACTGAGTAATGATGCGCCCACAAACGAAGAGGATGGTTGAGACGTGTGTTCAATATTTTGCTCTCTTTCTGAATGATGCTCATCTTATGTTGTAGGTTATTCCCTTTTCCCCTCTACTTACCTAAATTCCGAGTTGTCATATTGACTTTCATATGATGCTGCTACTATCTACTAAAAGTTTCTCGCTGCCACAAGTAGGGGAAAGTCACCAGTTCGTCTCGTCTATATACGTACCATAAATTCATTCTTCCATCGCGCAACTGCAAAAATCTAGATAGATGCTGCTGTTCAAAACAATTGCGAATCAGGGGCTTGTGTGTCAGGTTACATCACGTCATTATTACACCTGGTCGCAAGGAATTTCACAAATGAGTGCTGGCATTTTGACTCCGCTAAAGTGAATCTGTTAAGAAGTTTCTGCCCATAATTCTTGTAGTTCGGCCCGGGTTGCGGTAAAAATGGTTCGCGCCCCATGTGTGATTCTTATGCTCTATGCCAGAAACGGTCTGCCGATGAGTCATGACACGAAGTCCTCAGCTCTCAATGCTACTACCCGTCTTCACTTGCATCAACATCGTCCTCGCCTTCGCTTTTGGATCATCGGTCGGCGAAGAAGTGGTCTTACTTGGGCTGAGTGGCGCTCTTCAGTTTAAACGAGGATGATTTTTGGGCACCAGTAGACCCAGGCACTGACCTTGTTCTCCTGCACAAGCAAAACAACCTCGTCGAACAGGTCCATTACAGCAATATCTGGAATAGCATCAAGTTAAGTTCCATGCACAATTGATGAAACATCTTAGATTTGACTCCACAATGCTTGCCGTCTACGTCATTACACGTCATTACGATTGTTTTATTACACTACGTAAAGCCTGAAGAATACAACAAATGCCACCAGCTTCTCTGGGGTTGCGTGGCGCGCTTCCGGCCACACATAAAACACCTATCAGAAGAGACTCAACGAGCATGAAGCAGCGCAAGTCAAGACGAGCCATTTGTGGTGAATGGCATCAGCATTTTGAGGCAGGGTTCGCGAGGTAGCAGAAGCTTCAAGCTCTCTGAAAGCTCGATGCGCGTATAATATATTTTGGGACTGAGTACGACAGGTGTATCATGTCAATCATAGTAACCTAGATGCACCCTCCTTTTCATTCACTTTTTGCCAGCGATATATTGCTCTTCCCGTTACCCTTTGCTTGTGCCTCGAAATTGGAAGAGAACCTGTCAAGGGGTCAAACAAATGTATGGACGCTACATGGCCGTTTTTCAGGCGTCAATGGCCACTTGACAAGCATCAACCGCAAGAGAAGGCAAAGACAAAGAAAGAGAGCTCACTGTCATGCCAAATACACACTGTTCTCTCCCGTGTTTTCCTTATGGTTTACTTTCGTTTTCACACCAACGCTGGCAATGGTCAGCAGAGGCTGCTCCCTGGGAGCATTGGCATTGGTCTCGGGAAAAATGTTGATGTCTTTGGAATCAGAGTCCTTTGCCTCGAATTTACACTACGACACCTAGACGAACAATGAATTATGCTATCAATGTTCCGATGGTAAGGAACATACTCCTCTGCCATAACATCCAGTTTCTTGACCTCCAGCCAACACGGACCCATGATCTTGCACTTCAAAAGAGGAGTTCAAATGCGCCGGTATTGGTACCAAAACTCTGTGGATTGTTTCGACTGCAAGCGTTGTGTGAAATGACGGGGTCTGTAAACATATCGGAAACTAGGATGCAAGGTATTATAAATCGACGGACGGACCACTGAAGTCGTACATGACCTTAAGCCATTGACTCTCGCCACGAGGTACTTCCTTCTCCCAAGAAGCATACTTGCGTTTAATAAACTTCCCTTTCCACGACTTGACCCCAACCTGCTTACGCATCATCTCGAAATCATCGTGAACATCTTGTAGAGTCAGTACGATGTCGGTTTCATTCATGACGCCATCCCTCTGCCTCGATGCGTCTCGGACGTGGCAGAACGAAGAGGTTACGCTGTATGCCCTTGACACCCATGCCCCTGAAGCCTTGTTCTTGATCTTACTGTCAAAATACAGCTTTCCCCCTTTCAAAGTCCTCCCAAGATTTCGCGGCCGAAAAATCCTCGCGGTCGCGGAACTTTCTCCAAAGTTAATCGAAGGACTTGCATGCACCGCTCGCATGCAAGATTCCTCCAATACCCACGTGAATTTGAAGAAATCGAGGGTTGGATAAGGTGGTCTCGTGGTGTCGCTTGCGAGATGATTTTGGCTGGTTGATTTCAAATTTTCCACTGTGATCAGCAAATATTATAGACATGATTTGTCACTTCCAGTCGTGACTCTGATGCCGAGCCTGCGATCGTAGATTTTCACCTGATATCTGTTTGGCGTCTATGAGAGCTGTAAGTACTAATCTTCTGTGGAGGGTCGAATTCTTGCGGGTGTCAAATTCAGTATGAGTATCATGCTTCAGCATGAGACCGTTAGAGGGGTCTTCAATATCCTCTTCAAAACGGTTTCATCTTTTCATCTGACAGGTGGGTAAAATTGCGAAGGATTTCATGTGACCATAGCGGACTCGTACTAGTGGAAAAGACATGTAAAATATCGAACCCTAATCAACATGTGAAAAAAACCGACCGCGTCTTTGTCCTTCTCGGAATCATGGACTGTAATGGCGCGACGAATGATATGAGACGCGTGAATTGTTCAGAGGAATCTGGGTGCTGATGGGATGGGGACTGTTGTTCGATTAGCTGTCCAATGCTGCTACAGACAGGTTGGCGAGCCAGGGATCGAGAACGATTTCAGAAACCGTTGTTGCAAAGGGGGAGGTGAGAGCGTAAATGATATGAAAACGTCGATGAGCAGGTTGCAATTGGTGCTTGATTCTAAAAGTCACGTGCTGTGCTCGATATATCGCCACCACCATGACTAGAGTATTTTGGTGTCTTACCGTCGATTGTAACAAGAAGCCCATGGGGAACCCTTTCGAGGTCATCCTTAACGACGAGGATCATGTCGCAGACTTGAAGAAGAAGGTCAAGGAAAAGAAGGCCCCTGTTCTCAATCACCTCGCTGCCAATTCCCTCTCAGTGTGGAAACGTAAGCAACCCTTCACTGATAATGACAAAGATCTGGAACTTGAAATCGGTCAAATTAACTTCGAGGACGAGAAGGAGATCGTTCAGCTGAACGCTATGGAGAAGGTAGCAATCATCAGTCTCTCGAGGCATGACATCGTGCTCGTGCAAGTACCAAGTGCGTCTCAGCCATCATGCCCACTCTTTTAACACGATTATTGACAACGTTCTGTAGCTGACGGAAAAAGGCCACGCCCAGGTGGGGCAGCCAACATTGATCTTTCATCGAGTAGAGATCTTATCACTATTTGATCTTATTGTTCTGCATAGAAAAACTCACAAAAACCAATGAACCTAATGAAGACGAACGCCCTGTTGCTAAACACGCCAGACTTAACACCGGAAATTCAATCGATGCACGTAATGAAGTTCGGCCAAGTAATGCAGCCGCCGCCTATTATTGGGGTTTATGGAAAGCAACATGGGGTAATGAAGGAGACGATGTGCCGTTCTGTACGCTCAGACCGATGGTGAGGGATGGCACATTAGCTGACAACACATTGTTCGACGACGAAACCACTCCCACATCCTTTTGGGTGATGCAACCACCAGGCGACATCAAGGTCAAGCTGGATGGAATACTTTCCGGTTTTCTAATCCGCCACGATTACATCGAGGCGTTTCGAGCGTTGTTTGAGGCTGCTGGCTTAGACTCTACTAAAGTCCACAACCTTGCGTCGGCCACAAGATTCCAAAACCCTTTTCTTGCGAGTGTACACAAGCACCAGCAACTCGGAGGATTCATTTTAATAGGGCAACCTGGCATCGGTGAGGCTCGTTCAATGCTTTGTACAACAGAGCAGAATGAACCAACACAAATCTAGGAAAATCGATATGGCTTTTAATTCTGCTCGTGCTGAGGCTTCACGCGAAACTACCCACGTTCTATCAGCACGGAGACACACAAGTTTACCATTTTACTAAAGACGGAGTAGATGTTGTCGACATATCCAGCAATTCTGCCTTCAATGCTGCGGTCAAGCGCACACCAGATGCCTGGTGTCTTGTAGATTCGAACCAGACACTCAAGTCTGTGAGTCAACGCTACTTGGATGAACCCGTATTCGTCGTACAAACCCCATCTCCTAAATGGGCCCGGGTGCAGTGGGAGGAAAAGACGACGTTGCGGATAAAGCGCTTTATACTTAAGCCGTGGTCATTATCCGAGATTTTATGCGGGTAGGCAGTTGTGACCTTAAGTTTCGTACGACTAATGATGGATTTTAGGCGTTCGCTCCAGCGAGGAAAGGCCACCGAACATCAATTGGCCGTATTTTTCGAGAGATATGGGCCATCAGCTCGTCTTGCTTATGGGCATGCCAGCCATGGAGTGGACCTATATGACTCGGATCTTCGTCTGGAATGCTGGGGTTTGAAGCTCGAAGAGCTCCAAAATCTCATCAGCCAAAGTTCGCTGCTGAACTTTGAGCACTGGCTCTCAGATCAGATCATTCTAATTCTTCCAGGACCAGATCGCCGCTGGCCTGAAATACAGTTTCTGTCCCAGTACACCTGTGGGATAGCGATGGAAGCGCTTCGACAGAGAACTATTGATGCTGCGGCTAGGCTCTACTCCTATTTGAATGCGTCGCAATATACAAAGACTATCGCAGGCAACATTTTCGACGATGCAATTCATACTGATTTTAGCGCAGGTGGGAATCTGAAGATCCATCTGTTGGCGAAGTCTTCCAAAGGCGGCCCAGCCAATTGGCACTGGAAGACAGCTAAACATCCACCAGAATATTATCTTTACATCCATTCTAGAGGGTTCTCTATCAATCAAAAGCGTAAACGATCAGACACGGAGCAAACTCCCAAGCTCTATCTTTTTACTGCAAAACAAGCTGCTCTGCAGACAGGCTACTACCGGCCAGCGAATAAATATCGGGCAACATTTGATGCTTTCCTTTATGACGCGCCAACAAGGCATGCTATCTTGATTCAAGCTGCTGTTTCGGAGAAGCATGGCGTCGAAGTCCAGAGTATTGAACAACTAGAGAAATTGGGCGTGACCACCTTCTCGTACATTGCTGCCACGCCATCCGACGCGCCGATAGAGATAGTTTTTCCACTTGCAGTAGAGCAGAAGTTCAAGGAAGTATATCAATTTGTATCTACGTTTGGCCAATAACTTAAATTGTCAAGATAGCCTAGTGCATGTTTACTTTTATTATATACCTTTTTACAGACGTTAGGGCTTAGAATCCCACTAAAGGGGGTTGGAGTCCACTTTATTATATATCGCCGTTGCGTTTCCATAGATGTAATCGTGGGAGAAGGGCCCGAATTGTGCACTCTGTGAAACGATGTGTCCCGTGCTCGGCTTCCTTGTCAGCCTCTGCCTCAAAGATATCAATCTCAGGTGCGCTGCGGCCAACGTTTACTGAAGGGCCAGGGTGGTCGGAATTGGGACATGAGCATGCGCTGGTGGGTTTCAAAATAAGGTAGAGCATGGTAAATAAAACGAAGGAACTTACGACAGCCTTTGCCCGCTAAGCCAATTGAGTTCAAAGTTATGCCTTTCTCGAGAGAAATCAGAATGTAAGGCCGCCGGCGGTCTGAGCTTATCCTTGTTGGTCTGGTTGGGAAACGTCCCGACATCGCATTCCAATTAGCTGTGTAACGCCGATGAGCAGATAGTTGAGAGGAAGTGAAGGAAACGACGTACGTATAGGGCCACATTCCGTTAGTTGTCGCTGGGTGTCCCGGACGTGCATCCTCCATGCGCCAGGCCACTAACGATCAGTCAGCGGATGTTCGAAAAGCCAAACAAGAAAATCCACGAACATGGCCCGTTGTATCTTCGTTCGGGCCGGGCAACACGACAGAGACCTCGGTGTAACCGGTCGTGAAACAAAACTTGTTCCACAATTGAAGCATGCCGGAATGATATTGCAACGAGTGATTTTCGGCCAGAGTGAATGGGGCCGTTGAGCCTACAACAGTGAGAAAAAACAAGGAGAGGGCAGCCTGGCAACGAACCTGGTGTAAGACCAGACTGCGAAATATCCGTCGAATCCATAGTGATGACTAGACCGCCGTTCTGTGTCGCGACTTGACTGGGATCGTACCACTCTAAATCTGCCGTAGCGCCGTACCACAAATCGACGGCTTCCCAATATGGGTCGTCCCCAGGGTAAAATGTCCGACCCTCCTGGTTGAACTCGTCACTAAAGACGAGCACGTACTCCTTGCCGTCGTAGCCCGTGCGTGTCTTGGCATCTTCAGGGGTTTCGACGTCGATTAAATCTGGCATTTGGAATAAAACAGGGGCTTGTCCTGGTAAGACGAGAGGAATGAGTGTGCTGAGAAAGATGACGGTAGCAAAGGCCAAACATACCAGTAACGTGAATACGAATGTTGCCTGAGATATTTCCTAGACGAGATTCCCTCCGATAAAACGTGATTAAGGGGTAGAAAATGAAGAGACATAGGAGAGCGAGGACGAGAATGAGTAGGACGGCGATATTGAGCACGCCACGCCAGGAAAATCTCGTTTTGCGAGGTTCATGTACATTTGAGTTATGTAAAAGTCCTCTTCATCTGGCAATTCCATTTCATCTGCAGAGAGATCGTACTCGTAGGGCACTAGACCGCACGGAGCGGTGAGGAAGGCCGAGTTGCGATTTGAAAGGGGGTATTTTGAGTCCAAAGAAATGAATGACGAGCCGGATGACGATACTGTGCTGTCACGGTTAGCACCGCCAGGAAACCTGGGTGGAAGGAGTTGAGAGTCGCGGATGGAGGAGGCAGACAGTGGGTTGTTGTTGATGTTGTCTAACTTGTACAGCAGTATGGAGTGGTGAGAGCCGAGGTCTGACGCAAAGGTAGAGGTGGGTTGGTTGGGGGAAGAATAGGTAGTATCACGATGGTGTGCATGGGCGAGTTCGAGGTGGGATGTTCTCGAGTTTGGTCTCGAACAGGTTGAACCAAAAGGATTGCCGACATTTGGAGAAGAGCCAGGTGAAGAAGGATTTAGAGGTGGAGAAACAGAAGAGGCTGAAGACAGAGCTCTCGTTGAACAAGTCGGGGCTGCGAGAAATGGTAGGGTCTAGTCTCCTCGTTGGATCTGACAGCAGGACTAGGCGACGCATTAGATAGCGAAAGCGTAAATTTAAAATATATGTGCACACTGTTTGTTAGACTCCTCGTGACTAAATAAAACATTATAATCAGGTCGTTTGTTACGTTCTTACGGTTCCAACATAATTCTATAATGCAACATCCTACAAGTCCCACCAAACGTGCCGCCAACTCTCCTCTTACCTCCGAATTTGATAAGAAATCACGCCTAGGCCTCTCTGATCAAGAAATAGCAACTTTGAACGACCGATTGAACAGTTTGACCCAAGTTTTTCCTCCAACCATTGCGGAAAACGTCGCACTGGTGCACCTCATACCTGTTATTCTAAACATCACATCATATATTGTTAGCAAAGGTTCTGATTCACTAGCCAATAAGGACTGGTTGCTTTATGAAAATGTCCAGCGGCATATCGAATCGTTGACGCACACGGAACATTTAGAGCTCGCCTCTATCTGGGTTCAAGCACATGAAACCAAAAATTGGGCCCGCCTTACGAGCTATGGTACGATTCATTCCTCTGATCGTATATTCCATTACATGACAGCAATATTTGTGCAGTCTTGCGTCAGCCAAAGTCACCTGTGGAACCGGGTGAGCAAGAAATCAAACTTTTTACTCGGCATCCCGAAGAGCAGCAAGAAGGTGTGCTCTTCATGAATCTAATCCTCATATCGTGTGAACCTCTCTTCAGCTACCGAGAAATCCTGGTTACACAGTTTCTCAGGCCGTGCTGCAGAGGGCCTATGGGAGCACATAGTTACTCACTTCAACCCATCGAACCGCGGAGTTTACGCTCACTATGCTTCCATTGTCCAATCCTCGGGTATGGGAAAGTCAAGAACTGTGGATCAACTCGCCTTGAAACACTTCGTTATCCCTTTAAATCTCAGGGCCGCGGCGACTACTGGTGCGTATGTGTCTGCTCCGGGTAAATAATCTCATCCTTTTCTAGGGTATCCACCCGCAGATCACAGCGTTCGAGATTATATAACTATTGCACGTTCCAGCGACAATGCCTATGATCGCGTTAGCATTTTCCTTGTAGCATTATTCGAAGAAACAGCCAATGTTCTTCGGGAAATCAGAAGCTCGTCGGACGGAGCCGACCTTGTTACAGAGTTCAGATCACTCATGACTAAGGGGCAGAACATGACTAGGCACAACAAGTATCGTGAAGAATTTTACAGTCGCGTTATTCTTGACGCAGAACGGCTACAAAAGCAGCGAGTATGTCACGTTTGAGTTCAAGTTGTGCCTGACTAAATATACTCGCCACGTACAGACCGCGTTGGTAAGGAACAAAGGACCTTCCAGTTCCACATCGGCTAGTAGTGCATCGAACTCGACGCCGACGGAAAGTCAGAGCTACCCCCCCTCTATCGCGTTGAGAAAACTCGAGGACGTGCTCGACCCACCCCAGCCCATGTCTCCGTCTGCCAGATCTCTCGAAGCTAACTCTCAAGCAACGCAGAATTCGTCTCTACACAGCACTCCGCTTATCATCCTCGCCTTTGATGAGGCCCATACAATCACGGAGCGCCACCACTCGGACAGCGGTGAATGGTCTATATTCAACGAGTTACGTCATGCGCTTCGAAGCTTACACCACGCCTCTCTGTTTACGCTCTTTCTGTCTACCACTGGCAAAATATCTCAATTCACATCCACTGCTCGGGAGGATATCTCGAAGAGAGTGGTTGAAGGCACGCTAGTCGTTATTGAACCTTACGCCGATCTCGGTTTCGATCGTCTTGCTCGTAAGATAACTGCAAATGGGTCTTGGGATCTGGATCAATTGGCTGGGGACCGTCACATGTCTAGTCTGGGTCGACCCTTGTGCGTGTAACCCGTACCTCCAATACCGTGTGCTAGTTGACAAGTTACCAGATTTGCAACTCGGTATATTGAAGGCTCGGAGTCTGTGAAGCGGGATATCATCCTGTTTGCTACTTCGAAACTCATCCACGCGGACGACATCCCTAAGGAATTCACCGAGCACCAGTCATTAGCATGCTTATCCCAGCGGTTTCCCATAGAGTTTAATTCGACCAACTACATCTATCAGGAGGGTGAGAGGAAGCAGGTGGAGGGACACATGCGAGTTTGCCTCAAAATTGATGAAGCATTTGAGACAATGACTACAACATCTTCATCCGAGCCGATTCTCTCCGAGGCCGCTTATTACGTTATGAGTCAGACATCTTTCAATGCGCCGGAGGCTTTAAAGTTGATTATGCAAGGTTTCTCCATATCGAAAGGAGACCGCGGCGAGTTTCTCGTGCTATTACTGTTGACTCTTGCGCGCGATGCGACTGTTGGTACCGCTAACGAGTTTGGCCGGCCGTTGGGCGGTGTACGTCATTTTGATCTGGTTAAATTTTTATATGGCAACTTTTTCCGCGATTCGATGGACGCTTCGCTACTGGATCCTACGTCGGCCGCTGCACTACAAGCACTTCGGGGGGATTTCCCGAATGCTCGACTTCATTTCAACCATTTTGTGAAAGTTCACGAGTACAAAGCAATCGATCTCACTTCGCTTTTGTTGCTTCAAGGCCGAGGAGCAGCAGTCCTATGTGCAAACGGACAAAAGGGGATCGACGCCATCAACATCTTCTTGAAGGATGGGAAGCAACTCGTTGCGGGCAACGCGGGGCTCATTCTTTACCAAATGAAGAACGACTCGAGCTTTACTGCAAAGCCAAAGATGAAATACTTTGCTTTGATGGACCCTTATGACCTCGGGATTCTCACTTTAAACCAAGATCCTCCTGTTCCTATAATCAAAATACTTTTTGCACTGGCGGCAAAGGAGCCCTCCCTCTACGTTCGCCGTCACAGCCCAACGGTCCAGTATAATGCTATAGTCTACGAGATCTGGTGTGCAGGCATTTCTCCAGATATCTTTGCACCAATCGAGGACAGACAAACAGGAAGCTGGGACGCATTGCTTCAGGCATCATATAGTTGGAAAGACATATACAAGAACAAGAAGGACAAGATTTCTGATGTAAGAGCAGACTTGCGGAGATCTGCGGCTCCAGGTGCGGCGCGCGACGATGGCCACTACAACTGTTGGACAATCCGATCCTAGAGTATTATATACCTTTTTAGGCACATTATATATACTTCTAGAGCAGCCAGTTAGGGTTCAACCTAGTCTCCTACCCACCCGTCGTTTGCTGCTCGATCCACACATCCGAGAGCTTAGTATAGTGTCTGATATGTGAATTTAAACTCCGTCGCGGTTAACTCCGTGCTCTCAGCCAATATATCGATTGCCGTCCACTTCTGATCCAAACAAAGACAAAAGATTCAAACCTTATTCATGGATGAGCAGCAAATGACAGCTGGCAACAAACGTTAAGCGAAGCAAACTGATGGCATCAATTGCTTACATCACATACTGAACTGGCTCGATGAACAAAGGCAGTCAGATATGGATGTACATGCTGCTGAGGCTGCCTATCAGTATGCTGTTAAGTTAATGCTAAGAACTTAAGAATAAACCGATAATTCGTTCCGGAGCAATCCGGAGCAACGAGGAGAGGACTGGAGTACTGGAGTTGACTCGGAGTAACACGGAAGGACTTCGGCCTCAACTTATATGTTGTGCCCTTTGAATCCTCAAGTCCAAGATTTCAGGGAGCGACAAGACGAGTCGAGGAGAGAGGAGGAAACTAAGTTGATATTAAAACTAAGGAATACAGCCGGAGCACTAGATACTTATA
>JABCKL010016823.1:16013-29620 GCA_018851305.1 Calocybe cyanea | reverse complement strand
CGGTCTACCTTCAGAAGCCACACCTGCCACAAAAAAAAGCGTCTTAAAATTAGCTAAAGCCTCTGCAAGTTCAAAAGAAACTAGGGAATATCTAACGAAACATTCAATCATGATCCATACCCCGGACAACGTCGAGTTTTTTGCACCTATCATTTCATTTGAACAACTCCAGATACCATCGGAACTCCAAGTGTCGCTCAAAGATTTTAAGGATCCTACGCCCATACAGGCATGCACTTGGCCTCCTGCGTTCAAAGGTCTCGATGTTGTTGGCATAGCTGAAACCGGCAGGTAAGGTGTCTTCAATTGTGTGCTAGTTGGTTTATGACGATATCTCACAGCGGAAAGACTCTAGCTTTTGCTATCCCAGCTCTTATGCGTCTGATTTCCCATCTGGGGTCGTCCTCGAAGCAAAAAGGGGGATCATTGGCGAGAGTTCTGGTTGTAGCACCTACACGCGAACTGGCAATCCAAACGCATGCTACACTCTCAGCTTTGGGCAAACCCTTTGGTATTGCGAGTGTGGCGGTGTTTGGTGGTGTGCCCAAGGAATCACAAATACATATGCTACGGAACGTGAATAAGAGCCGAGACGGATCGATTACAAGAATTATTGTGGGTACACCCGGGAGAATATTAGACTTGATACAGGAGGGAGTATGTGATTTGAGCGGGTAAGTAGCGCTTTTGGTCACTCCTTTCTCAAGGTTGATTGGGAGTGTCTAAATAGGGTAGATTATCTGGTTTTAGACGAAGCTGATAGGATGTTGGACAAAGGTTTTGAGAATGATATCAGAAGTATTATTCTAAATACTAAACCATCTGCTGAAAGGCAAACCATGATGTGTAAGTGTTAACACGGTTGAGATATTGAGACGCTCACGAGTCCTCAGTCAGCGCAACATGGCCTGAGGCAGTTCGGCGATTAGCCAGCACGTTCCAAAAGGACCCTGTAAGAGTGACTGTCGGCAGCGATGATCTCACGGCTAATGGCCGGGTAGAGCAGAATGTTGAGGTCTTCGACGATTCGAGATCAAAGGAGTGAGTATGATAGTGGAAACTGACAACGACTAACATTAAGTTTTATACTAGCTCTCGTCTTCTTGCATTGCTTCAGTTCCTTGCTCACAAGAAAAAGAAGGAGAGAGGAGGAGTATCAGAGTCCCGCATTTTGATATTTGTGCTGTATAAAAAGGAAGCATCACGTGTAGAAAATATGCTACGACGTCAAGGCTACGCTGTGGGCGCTCTTCATGGCGACATGAGCCAGAGTGCGCGGATTGAGGCGCTAGAGAACTTCAAGAACGGGACGACTGGTCTGCTGGTAGCGACTGACGTTGCGGCTCGTGGACTTGATATTCCCAATGTGGGGGTAGTTATCAACTATACATTTCCTTTGACAATTGAAGATTATGTTCATCGTATAGGCCGTACTGGTTAGTCAAACGTCCGCTTTTTTTTTGAACTGGAATGAGCTCATTTATCTTTCTGTTACAGGTCGGGGTGGGCAAAGTGGAAAATCCATAACATTTTTTACTGGAGATAATCACGAGAAGGCACTTGCAGGTGAACTTGCGCGATTACTGAGAGAAGGGGGGTTTGATTATGAGGGGCTGAAAAAATTTCCTATGACGATTAAGAAGAGGGAGCATAGTGCTTATGGTGCATTCTTTCGGGACGACATACCTGTGCCCAAGGGGCCGACCAAGATTGTATTCTAAATATTTTATGCAAATTTATTACGTAACGCGTGACATCAGTTTCGCGACTGTGCTCTGTGGGCTCAGCAGAGCGCATTCGGGTAATCCTCCGACTACTATCATCCCTTCTCTTTCTCATAATATAATCCTTAATTTGCTCTCGCTAGAACTCGTTAATCTTTGCAACAAAGTATACTACTACTAGTGCCTACACTGCTACAATGATGGGACTATTCAGTCAAGCGGGTTCCCATTTACGTTCTGCAACAGCCTCGAAGACACGAGGTTCGCCTGACGAAGACAAGCCACCCTCGGATACGGAATCAGATGACACTTCCATCCTGTCTGTTCAATCCTATCTTTACAATCGGATTCCATTGACCTAGATGACAGAGATGATAACGAAGGCTCCATAATATCATCGTTGATTTCACAGCTTAGGCGAGCTTATCCCTCGAGCCCACATGCGCCGTGTAACTGACTAGCCCACCTCGTGTTTGCAGAGTGGGCATGGATCTCTCACGAGTCACATTCCCAACTTTTGTTTTGGAACCGAGAAGTATGTTGGAGCGTATAACAGACTTCATGTCTCATCCTGATCTCGTATTTGGGCAAGTCTGTGTTTGTCTGTTATAGGCTTTCTTTTAATCAAAATGTCTACCCAAGAGCCGACCGCTGCAACGATCCCGAGGAGCGATTCCTTCGTGTACTACAGTACTATCTTGCTGGTTGGCACATCAAACCAAAGGGGGTGAAAAAACCGTATGTTTAATTTATGTTTATATCTTTAATCCGTGACACTACCTTTTCTTTGTCTTTGGTTCCAGATATAATCCTGTACTGGGCGAATTTTTTAGGTGTAGGTACGACTATCCGGATGGCTCTCAAGGTTTCTACATTGCGGAGCAAGGTTTTCAGACATCTCTTCTGCATATTTACGATAGTCTGAAATCACTTACATATCCAGTTTCCCATCATCCGCCTATCTCTGCCTTCTTTTATATTTCCCCTGCAAACCGCGTGAGCATCTTGGGAGAGCTGCGGCCAAAGTCAAAGTTCCTCGGCAACAGCGTTGCGACCAATATGGAAGGGGAGAATCGTATCACATTGCTTGGTGCTCCAAAAGATGGAGGTGATTATTTTTTCACTCAAAACTACCTCGACTCAATTAATGTTTCAGAGTACATAATCACAATGCCTAATATGTATGCTAGAGGAATATTATTCGGCAAGATGGTGCTAGAGTTGGGCGATTTATGTGTTGCTAAGAACGAAAAGAACGGCTTAATTTGTGACTTGGAGTTTAAGACGAAGGTGAGCGGGAATCGACTCTAACTCTTGGAAAGAGAACCCATAGCATTCGTTACTCGCTCCAGGGCTTTTTCTCTGGAACTTACAATGCCATTTCCGGACGAGTACGCCGTGGCAATACCGATGTCGGGGAAGTGAGTGGGAGGTGGAGTCATGTGATGGAATTCAAATCTGCGAAGGTCATTCGTCGTTGTTATGTTATAGATCTCCACTTACCTCTGTCATAGACCAATGCCAAACAAGTGCTCTTTGATGTTGTTAAGGACGGGCAGAATATTTCGCCAAAATGGGTGCCGCCTGATGACGAGCAGGAAACGAATGAGTCAAGGAGGTGTGTCGACCTTAGCTCTTATATGACTGTACTTGTAAGGCTGAAAACGAACAGACTATGGCATAATCTGACGGCGGCTATATTAAACAAAGACATGGAGGCTGCCACGGATGCCAAATCGGCGGTGGAGGACGCGCAACGTGATCGTCGCAAGAAGATGGAGGAGATTGGGCAAAAACATGAGGCCCGGTTCTTCGTATTCCGGAATGGAAGATGGGAAATCAAACTGTCGTATGTTTTGGGAGTCCATTTCAGTATACGCTATTAACATCACCTTGATTCAGAATACCTGATGATGTAGAGGAAGCATCGAAAGCAGTAATGGAGTGGATATTCAGTAAGGAGATACCAGCGGGAGCAACAGCAATATCGACATCACCACCTGGTCATCTGAAGCCTAACTAATTGCTCATCTAATTTCAGCCCTGTTATTGCGCAATCCGGCTCGTCCACTCATTACAGTTTGCTGTATCTATACTCCTAGGTAGTGGTACTTGTGAATCAGACAATCCATTTTCTGGATATACGTTGTAGTTAGTGTGTGAAGCATGTGGATATGGATGGGTATGATCATGTACATGCAGCTGCAAGAGGCCAAAATACTTCCAAGTGATTTGATAACGAAAGAGATTGTAATTTGTAAGAGATGTTTGTAAAAAAACAATGTGAAAAGCCGGCGTTGACTGAACCCAGTTTAAGGGTTATTAATGAGATTGCGGTAGAATAGCAGAGGCGATTAGCATATAAAAGATTAGAGGTTTGAGTTGCTGCACATGATTGGTTCTATGACCACCAGCCGTCGTCGCCTTGGGTTGGGGTAAGTGAGACGGTGCTTGGTGCAGGCGAAGCAACTATCGCGGGATACACCTGTGGCAGGGTATGTCTTATTTTGGGGTTAGATGGTCCAAGGTGAGGGTAGCGCCCCCGGGGTGCATGAATACCATTGGCCGCGGGGTTGCCATGGTTATTAGATGAGTCCGCTGTTGGGGCATGCATCGAGTCCCAAACAGACGGCTGGGGAGGTGTATCACACCGTACGGTAGAAGCTCGAGATTGCAAAGATCGCCGAGGAGTCGCAGAATGCGCATCATAAACGCTACTCGCACGGGAGTCAGGCCTAGGTAAAGAATGCATATTGCCGTTCGCGACATAACGGTATGGTTGCGGAGTGTCGGCAATCACTTTCGTTTGTTCTAGCTCAAACTGAAGGTGGGTGCATTTTTCTTCCAAAAATGACATTTGTTCCTTCAGTCTGTTCTGCTGGTCCTGAAAAGGCAAGAAGCTTAGTGTTGGGGGATATGCAATAGAAACAGACCCTACGTGAGTCAAACGGTCGTTGGCATCCCGTTCTTCGAGTTGCATTTTGGCCAAGGAATAGTCGGCTTCTACTTGAGCCTGTGTTTGTTCTGCCTGGTCGAGTTTGGTAAGCGCTGTCTCTAACTGACTCTCGAATTCTTTCGCCCGACGTTCCCATTCGGATGAACGCTGTTGTGCTTGTGCAAGACTCTGCCTAGCAGTCAAGGCCGCCCGTTCACTATTGCTGATTTTATTCTCTTGGTCCTTGAAGCGTTTTTGCAATGCTGCATGTTCACCCTCAATCACCTTGGTACGGTCGCGGTAACGTCGCAGGTCTTTGAGTTCTTCATTGTCGATCTGCCCGACGAGAGTCGTTAGCAAGTCGATCTTCTCTAACGCATGGCTAAGATTATCCCAATGTGGCTGCTGAGCCAGGAGTTGGTCATGTTGTTGACGGAGTAGTTCTAAAGCCTGTGTAGCCGAATCCTTATCGCGTGAGGCAAACGCAATCTGCAATTCGAGAGCATCAATCTGAGGACTGCGATCAGCTCACTTCTACATGAAAGGACGGCTTATCTCACCTTGGATTTCAAAGTCTGCTTATCTGCTATGACTTGGCGATTGTCAATTTCTAGCTCTGATATGCGTTTCTGGTTGGCTTGAGTGACAACGTCGGCATCCTGAAGACGCGCTAAAGCTTTAGCTAATGCATCTTCTAGTTCCCGGTTCTTGTCTTCGAGCGCAACGGTGTGGGCGACTCTCTCTTCACTAGATGTGTGTAACTCTTTTATTTGATTCCGGAGACGGTCACGATCGCTCTCAACTAGAGCTAGTTTCTCGCCAAGGGCATCTTTTTCAACGCGAACTTGACCATGCGCACTGCGAGCTTTTGTCAATGATATCTGATGATCGGCATTTGCTTTGCGTAACTCATCAAGCTCTCGTTTCAGTGATTCGTGGGATGACAAGAGTTCGGTGTGATTGGGTTTCAAAGCGTCCATCGTTATTTGTATCGCTTCGGGTAGCGCATTCACTCTTTCGGAGATGACCTGATTTATGGAGTGGAGATCTTGAGCCTGCACTAGGAGATGTTCTTGTGCCTTTAAAATCTTCTCTGCGTCAGCCTGAATAGAGGCAATAATTTGGTCTGAAGCATGAATTTCGGCGGACTGTTCCAATCTAGAAAGAATATCCGCCTGAACGAGTCTTAGTTCTTGTAACTTCTCGCTTAACTTGTCCGGGATTTCGGATACCGAGCTTGTCATACGATCTTGACGCGTTGAAAAATCGTCTTGACGGGAAGCGAGTGTCGCTTGAGATGTAGCAAGTAGTTCCAGAGAAGCGGGCATGGATTTGAGTGGTTCCATGATGAGTGCGATGCCGTCCTTCACATTGCCTGCAAGACCATCGATATTAAAGGTCTTGTCTCGCACGGCAAGACGAGAATCCAGGCGCTCAACGACAAGATCGGCTACTTGTTCTTTGATCTCGAATGCGTCGATTGGTGCTATGGCACGGCGAACCGCTTGAATGAGTTGTCCCGTAATCGCATCGATGTCAACACCAGGGGAAGGAAGCATGGGAATGAGCCGATCGATGATCAAGCCAGCTGTCTCTTGTTTATCAGAGGCCAAGTCAATTAACTGTGAAATATGTGGTTTAACGGCTTGTGCAAGCTCGCTCGTCAGGAAGTTGTAGTCAATTGGCTCGGGCCTATAGGACGCCATAAGAGGCGTCAAAATACTTGTCAAACTTTCCGCAATTGCGTCGTGCTCGCGTGCGGGGACTGAGCGTTGTATGGCCTCCTGACGTGCAAAAAGGTCCGAGATAGTTTCGATAATGGCATTTATTGTTCGATTGTGTTGTCTTTCCACCGCCGGGACAAGCCCTCCTGGACTGACGCTGCCGAGATCGGTGTGTTGTATGCCTTGCTGGAGATCGTAAATACCGCTTCGTATTGTTTTGGTGACTTCTTTGGTTGACTCTTCCAGAAGACCTTTGAGTAACTGGAAATCAGATTCTCCAGATGCCTTCAATTCGGAAGCGTGGAAGCTTCGTTGTTCTAAATTCCGCGATTGAGCCCGGAAAAGCGACTGAATCTCAGAAACCATGGCTTGTATAGCAGAGTGTTGTCTGGCGGATTCTTTTTCAATCCCCCGAAGTAGCAGTGTGAAACCGTCGTCAAACAAAGCTTCTAGTTTATTTTCCGCCCGCCGGGCCTCTAAACGACCAGTCAGGCTCATCTCTGAATTTGTGGACTCGGGACGTGCAGCAGAGGTTGCCAGATGACTAACAGGGTGAGTTGCATCGTCGAAGGAAGAGCGACGTCGAATATGGTTCGTGCCGCTTCTAAACACGTCTTCCGCAGGTGAAAGCGATCTGTGCTCGGGATCTGTTACGAGGCGACCACGGCTGCGTTTATAATGAAGCGCGATGGGTGCAACATCTGAATCATCCATGGAAGGGAACTCTGGATGGCTGGTGTCCGGCGGATGCTTTTGGGAGAATCGAGGTTTGTAGGAAAGCGGAAAGATGTCATGCTGTCACCCTCTTCGACGGAAGCACTCGACCCACGACGCAGCCTTTTCTCACGACCCTGAACTTTGAAAGGTGATTCTTCTGGTGGTGTCCTGGAAACATTGGGGGGTGGGGCGGGCATCGAGGGAACGCCAATGGGAGGCCGGAATGTAAATCCGCCAGGCTTGAACTCAGGAGCTGCAACGTTGAGAGGTCTGCCGAGCGAGGGAAGGCGAGTGTGGCCCAGCGTAGGGGCATTAGGTGGCACGGGTCCCATAGAACTTTGACTCCAGGAGCCAGAATCACCACCAAAGACAAACGGCTTGGCGAAGGGATTCAGAGAATCGCGGCGCAGTGGCTGGAGCTGGGGTTGGCTGTCGGGCAAGGTCAGCTGATCCGATGGTACGCGGGAATGCGCATGTGCAGGATCGTGTATCGTATGTTGAGCAGATGATACCCGCGAGTGAGCTATCAGTGGTATGGGGCCAGAACTGCCCCTCAGGTCAGACGGGGGACGCGAATGATAGTCGATCCCGATATACCCGTCGTAGCCTTGAGCAACGTGTCGACCCTCGTCACTAGGATTTGAGATGATATCATCGTCTACATGTACAGACGCAAACATGGGACCAGGCATAGGTATCGCCATTGAACTATCTGGCGGACGCGGAAAGTCTGGCAAGCGTCTGGGTACGTCAGCTTGCTGCGAGGTCCGACGCCGATTGCGGCGTTCAAGACGCGCTTTGCGAGCGCGTTCTTCATCAGAGGGATTGGACCATTCTCCAATGCTCTAAGACATACTTTGAGTGGTCGTCGAAAATTGAAGGATGAAAACATTACACTTTCATCTTCGGAGGTCTCGTCAAGATAAACGTCCTCCGAACCTGTCCACTCATTCACTACGTCGTCAGGGTTATTTTCATCCTGTTCAACGCATCGTTGGGGCTTAGTGATAGCGGGTGTTGTCTCTTCCTCCTCCACGTAATCTTCCATGTCGAGAGCCTCAGTGGACCGCGTAGACAAAGCCGCAGACAGCTTCGATACATGCCTCGAGTGCGATCGGCTTTGCGACACAGTGATGGTTCCATCAAGATTTTCTGAAATTTGCTGTTCACCCTCAAGTATCCGCTTCTGGTCCATTTCAACTGCTTCTTTTTCTTCTTTTTCTTCTTCTTCTTCTTCTTCTTCTTCTTCTTCTTCTTCTTCCTCTTCAGTGATATCTAAACCGAAACCGCGAATAAAATCGGGGCGGCTCGTAGGACGTGACGTGGCTTGTGGAGGAACGAGAGATAACAAAGTGATAGGCACCCGACCTTGAGGCGCGCGAAGGTCTTCTGGCGTGCGTGCCTCGAGCCCGGAGTGGGGTATAGCTCCGACTTCAAGCTCTACGGTTGGACCAAAAGGGTCGAATCCGTCGGAGCCTCCGTCAAAAGATTGCAAAGGAGGATGCGCAAGGGACATGGTATGGCCGTGCCGGTTTGTGATAAAACGCGGGGGAAGACGGTGTGGAGAAAATGACGAGAAAGGTGGTTGAGGTGAAGTAGCAAGAGAATTGTTACCAGAGGGCGATTTCTCTTGTGATTGCTGAAGTTTGTTCAGTTTATACAAAAGGATCTGAGGATCTGCAGGTGAAGATATCTGCACAAGTCAAGTTCAGAACAAAGGAAAGATTTCGTTCGTCAGCTGCACGTACAGAGGCAGCTCGAGCATGTGGTGCGTGAATGTGTGGTACATTGCTCCCAAAACCTCGCTCTATACCTAACTTCTCGAGCTTTTCATCTATCTCTTTTTGCCTCATCTCATCCCATGCACGCTGGTAAAACACGACGCGCGTCAGAAACTCTCCACCAATGTAACAAAATGGCAAGCAGACCTTTCCAGGAAGGAATACCTCGAGTGAATTCGGTAGCTGGTTCCTTTCGCTATCCAATGGATAAGTCTCCGCAGTAATTGGATTAACAGGCCCAACTGGCTGGTGTTGGGACTGAAATTCATCCAGAATGTTACGCGCCCACGGTGGCCGCGTAGGAGGTTGGCCTTCCTCACCTGGAATTGTTTCTTTAGGAATGTTAACGTTGACTTTTTTAGCTTTTTGAGGCGTAGGCGATGTAGTTGGAGGAAGAGGACTCAGTTTGCGTTGTGGCCCACCAAGGATAGCTTTGGGTGGGCCACCAATGCTGAGCTGACGACGATTTCTATTGTTGGGAAATGGGTGTGCTGATTGTGGCCCTATTATGGAAGGCCTGATGAAATTACCAGCGAGAGGAGTCATAGGGAATACACCTGGTGATTGGATAGCAGGAGCCGCCAGGTGGGAGATACTAGCACGAGAGGCGTGGTGTAAGGGGCGACCTGGGGCTGGAGGTGGTTGCGGGCTGAAGAATGGCTGCATAGGCGTTTGAAGAGGGTTGAGCATGGGGTGAGCGGAGGGAAAACCTTGCACAGCCGGAGAGAACATATGGTGTGACGGAAAGTTGTTTGGCTGAGGGATGCTCATCTGTGGTGGGACACTCAGGTGTGGAAGAGGTTCTCTAGTTCTTGCCATTGGCAGCGTCACGAAGCAGGTACTTTGGTTCTTGTTCTAATCGTAGAGTCCAGAATGGTATATATAGAGTATGAGGGTATAAAAGAGAGGCCTCGCCGAAGAGACCACTGGGAGACAAGGCCAAGTTGGACAACTTGCAAAATGATGGGCCGCGTTAAATCTTTTCTGAGAACCACGTGCACAGCAAATGGATATTGAGGGAAATTGGAATAGAATAAAATAGAAAGAACTATCTACGAACATCAACAGTTGTCCAAACGACATTAAAATATGTACGGTATAGAATATAAGATTACGCTTTGAAAAAATGATATCTACAAATTGCCATGCTAACAGTCATCTCCTTGCGCGCGTACTTCTTCCAGCCCCAGTTCTTGAGCTCTCAAACCGCTCTCGAATATCCGCATAACCACTACGGTCCACGCGATGGATATAATAGCTTCCACCGTTATTTCCCCAAGAGACGCTCCCCGAGTGGTACGGACGTTCCGTGACGTCAAAAATTGCGCTAATATCGTCCACCTGAACCACACACTAAGAAATTTAACTGAAAGTAGAAAATGAAAGGCGCACGTTACGTTCCGTGACACGCGCATTTATGGAGGACACAAAGGGCTTGAGTGAGATAACTACAGCACCTTCCTTCAAATCTAGAAACTTCGGCCGTAGTGCCTCGTTCACTGCCAAATGGGAGTCACACCATCAGCCGAAACACACGAAAGAGAACACTTACAGCTCTCCTCAAACACCTTGTTATCGACCAATACAACATCTGCTTTGGGAATTAATTCGTTGACTCTCGGGCTGTTTAGCATGTTCCCCTCTTCGAGTTCAATTTCTCCAAGACGTACTCCCCACATCCTGCAGCGCACTTCCAGATGCTCTTTCATCTCTCTTGCGATTTTTGCCGGACCAGGCATCAACTCGATTCCGTAGCTCTTACACCCTGTCTGCAAACTAGCCTGAGCGCATACATTGCCCACTCCGCTTCCCAAGTCCACGAACAACGAATTCTCATTCAGCCTCGTCAACTGAATCATTTCATATGCCAAACTAGGCATGAGTTCACCATAGACTGTGCTGGAGAACGCCTCGTACTGTTTGAGGCTATGCACGTGAGGACCCACGCTACGTTGATAGTTTTCCTCAACGATGCGCATCAAAACTTTCTTCGGCATTCCTGTCTCACGCCAATTTTCAACAGTCTCTTTCAGGATGTATTGCGGAGCCGGCGAGTATAAATCCCTTGATATGCGCGGGTATTTGAATGTACGAAGGAGTTGGTTAACTTGTGCCATAGCACGAAGGAAGAGTGGTCCATCTTGGCGGTGAATGGCACGCTGGACAGCGCGTAATACAGACATGGGTGGTCCATCGCGATCGGAAACAGTCATAGGGGGAACATACTCCTGGCAGACGCCACTCTGCGACTCTTTTTGACATTCAAGGTCCACAGGCAATGATTGAGGAGGTAGGGAGGAGGATGTAGAGATTGGGTCGGAAAGTACCCCACTAGTTACGGAACCAAATAAAACTTGCTGCGCGGGTAGATAACCTGGATGGCCAGTTGAAAAAGATGTGATAGGAGCCGACGAGCGATACGCACATTCCACGATAGTATATAGCGACCTTTCTAAATCCATGATAGGGTTATAGTGGTCCTTGTCCTTCGGCGCAAGGAGAATGAAACTAGAGATGGAGATAAACACAAAACTCTGCTGAACGGATACCACCCACCGTTCTACCGCACCCATATTGGGGTATTCTAGTTCTGCAACAGGATAATTGGTTGGATGCGGCTTGAAAGAATAATCACTTGGATCATCGTAATTTTTGAAATCTAACGAGTCACGCGCCAGTTGTGAGACTTTGTGGTACTAAGCATGCTGGAACGCTTACAAGGTTTATATGATTTCATTAAACGTTTGACGACCATCTCTGAGCTCAAGTGTGAAGGACCAGGCACGCCGTCTTCTTGAGTTATCCAATTTCGGGGCTGAACGCGAACGTCCTCATCCCATCCAGGGAACAGAGAAGTAGAACGCGATCTGCTGCTACGATAAATAGGCTCCGGAGAAGGAGGTAAACTTTCCTGATGACTTGAGGCGCGTGACACGGTCCTGGAAGAGGCGGCAGAAGGTAACTTAAGGGGTCGGCTCAGTCTTTTGGGAGCGGCGCCACGCAGTCGCTTGACCTCACGGGGAGGCTCCGCGAATGGCAAAGGACTAGATTTCCTTTTTGTGGAACTTGGAGGGCTAGACAAAGGAGATGAGTTGGGTGTTGAGCTGGGTGTCCGATGCGAAAGAGAAGGGGAGCAACGCTGATGGGGAGGCGTGGGCCTGAGGGTAGTACGCGTCTTTACGACGACGGACGATGAAGAAGACGCGACCGCATTAGACAACTTGGAAGACGAGAAAAAGCTGAGGTCCGAGGAAGATGGGAGGGGTGGAGGACTGGACAACATCAGACTTAGGAGAGCACAAGCCCGGGCACAAGACGGAACAAAAACAGGTAGGGGGAGCAGGTGGCTGTGCTCATTCAAATGTACTATTGATGCATTATTTATTAAATAATAAAACATTACGCTATGCTAGTAGAATTTATAGTTGATTCTGGATAGCGTTCATGTAGCACTGGCAAGTCACATCCGTAACTTCTTGGGACCTGAAGAACCTCAGTTTCCCGTGCACATTCACAACCGTATGGCAGACGCACTGTATGTCTTGACCCTTTGAATGACTTAATGTCGACCCTGCTGGCAAGTCGATGCAAGGTTTCCTGAGGTTCAATTATTGAACACGTCTAAAAAAAGCTGGTTCCCCACATACGTGATTAAAAATCAATGGGTGAGGCGAATCTGCTCTGTTTCTACCAAGCTCTCGAGTTGACTCCAGATTATCCCCCTCGGCATAGACTCTAAGCCTCTTCCGCGCATTGAGACTACAGTAGATGAATGCTATAAGTCAATTGAGTTGGTTATGCGAAAAGAGTACTCATACGTCGCAAGAAGCGAATTTGTATATACTAGCGATGGCTTAGCTCCTTGCAGACCCAGGTAAAAAAAAACTTACAGCGTGTCAGAGCAATATAAAAAGGAATAAAAAGAAGTGTGGTGGGGAGGACGGTGACCTGAAAAGAATAGGCCAAGACATGCACGCCAGAGATGTATCACTTACACTGACTAAAGACATGAAAGCGCACAGGCTATAATATAATATATTGTAAGATCATACGAGAAGAAAATGGTTGCCTGTCATCAACGGACCTCGTCACAAAACCCGTACTAAGCGAAAATAGTATGAGTTGGTTTAGAATCGAATCCGACCTAACGATGGCTTGGACAAGCTGAAAGATTAAACCATGTTTCGTACCTGGAAAATCCTGTTTTTGAGCGATAAAAGAGGAATATCAGAGTGGTGGCAATGGCTATGTCGCTCGCTGCGGCAAGGGCATTCACACTTTTGCTGACAGCCTGAAGGCTACGTTAGAAATACAGCGATTTTGTGGACGTGCAGCCTGTAAAAAAAAACGGACAAAGATGGTGGGTAATAGTGAGAAAGTTGTTACTGCGAAGCTGAAATTGCAATCGATGAAGCTCATTGTCGTTTCTATGACCGAGAGAACTCACGCTTTCACAAAGTAGACTAAGGCAGAAGCTCAGGTAAAGAGCGTTGTATGATAGATACTGCAGGTGACGAACCTAGTGACATCGCAAAGTCTGCGAGGACAAGGAGCATCTGAAATAGAGATTCACAAAGTTGCAGCATTAAATTTAGAAAAATGCGCACAATACAGACAGATATATTTCTGTTTTGATGGCTCACTATGATTGTGCAGCATGAGCAGCTAGGATAAGCTCAGGAGTTGATCTACCTACAAATCCAGATTCGATAGACGAAGAAGCTGC
>JABCKL010016823.1:0-14309 GCA_018851305.1 Calocybe cyanea | reverse complement strand
TTTTTCTCCGTTTTGTTTCTTGTTCCATGGTCGACTTTGTGCTGTGAATATGTGAAACGTCCTCAGCTTATTTACCGTCGCTCGATGGTTTAGATCACTTTGCATTGAAAGAGCTTCTGCCAATAACATTGTCTGTATTTGGATCTTCGATTGACGTGATAAAAAACCTGTCATATATTCAAACCAATCTTACGCACATCTTGAGGCCGCGTAGAATGTTCTCAGGTTGTCGCCTAAAACTTCAGGTTTTGTTGCAGAGACGATGCGCTGTATTGAAGGGGATAGAAGGAACTTCCCACCCTACCCCGCATATCATTCCAAATCAAGGAACACATTTAGAGAATTTCGGTCTCGCATTTCATAGATAAATTCTTGGTAATTATGTGGTTTGGAACCTCACCAACACACATGCTGGACCCTGTGGGCATTAGCCAACATTTCCAGCCGAGGAAGGAGCTGATAGCATTGATCCTCTAGAGACTGCTACTGACCCCGAGAATAGAAGACACTTTGGTATCCAAAAGACAAATCAAAGACAAGACTGAGATCACCGTGATTGGGTTCTGGATGGCTTCATCATGAGCGGCCTCAACTTGGGATCTAGAATCATGGTTTCCGGCAAGCCTTTGCTCCGAAGCGCGCGAATTGGACGAGCAATCAAGTGCGCAGCTTTTGAGCATTTAATCGGTTGATAGATGAATTGGGTCATGTGAGGGATGAATGGGATGAATGATGATACAGTAGTACGATAGTACGATCAAGAAAGGAATGCCTGTGCTTGTAACTTCCATATATTTGCGTATTCGCCATCTTTTTTAATGAGTGTTTCGTGTGTTCCCTCCTCCGATATAACCGCGTTGTTCATGTATCTTGGGGAATAGCGTTGGATGAATGATCAAGAAAGGCTGAGAAAACCAACTGAGACAACGTACAAAATTAGATCTGCATAGCGTGTGAGATTGCCAAAGCGATGGGACGAAAATATCATAGTTTTGTTGCCTCGGAGTTGACGCAACCTGACGAACAAATCTGCGTAGAAAATGTTACTTTCTCGTGCGTCTAGGGGAACGAGGATTGATAGATCATACCATGTTCCGCCTTCGGGTCAAGACTTGCTGATGGCTCATCAAACAATAGCAAGCCAACGCTTTGTTGCGATATCAGCGAGCGCATAAAGCTTCTCGACCTAGAGACACTAGTCATTGAACAACCACCAGGAAACCAGGAAAAGAGGATCAAGTCAATACAGTGCTATGCGTTGTAGTTGTCCACCAGAAAGAGACTTGATGCTCGAAGAGTCTATGTTGCCAGCACTTCTCACACGCGTATAATCTACAGGCCTCCCGAAAATTGATGTTGTTCCCTCCGGCAATGATGAGTAGTAGTCCCTGACCGGGCGTTCAAGATACGTCTCGAAGCCGTCTGGAAGACGTTCAACAAAGTCTTTGGCCCCTCCCAACTGAGCAGCTCGATAAATTTTTTCCTGATCGGTAGCGTTTTCTGGGTCACCCAGTCCTATGTTCTCTTTGATCTGTTGCAACATGTTTGTTACGATATATGAGGAGAATAGTTTATCAGCATACTGATAGGGGAAAAAGGGTAAAATCTTGGAAGAGGACAGAAATGGCGCGACGAAGATAGTCGAGCTTGAACAGTTTTATGTCTCTATCGTTAAGTAGAATTACACCCTCGGAGGGTTCGTATAGCCGAGTAATAAGCTTCAAGATTGTACTCTTCCCGGACCCATTAGTCCCCACGAGTACCTGAATCTGTTCTTCAGAAGCTTCGGCAAAACCAGTCTGTATGAAACTTACACAAAGTTGGCCTTTCTCAATTTTAAAGGACGTGTTACGCAATGCGTAATCATCAGTACCGGGATATTGAAAGGTGACGTTTCTAGAAATGATTCATGTTCAGTCGGTAGCTCAAGCCAGGACGATGTAACGGTGTACCTAAATTCCACACATATTCCTATATCGAGAGATTCTTGATCGTCCGGGAATGGCTCGTTCCCATCAGAAACACGGTTCGCAATGTTCGCAACCTCATAGAGCCTTCGAACATCTGCAATTTTCTCGCTGAGAGTCTCCGTCTCATCATATAGAGATACCAGAAGTTGGGTAAACGACGTAGTGGTCTGTGTAACGAGATTCAAAGATGCTAGTGAAATGGGGATGGAAGCTGGAGACTTGACAGCCCGCAGAGTGAACACAATCTGGGGGTATCGGATCAAATGTCACAAGACAATGTCTAAGGTTGCTTACTTGAGGTAGTTCCCGCAGTGGATCTTGCAAGAACGAAAATAAAGATATGTGGTCTAGCCGATATAGTCGCATGACCTCAAAAAGGCCGCCTGCTCGGTCACCAATGGCATTTACACTCTGTTCAAATTCTAGCGAAGACAGCGTTCATTGACACGTCGGGTCGAAGGAGCTTCGAGTTATTTAACTGACGGAAAAAAAGATATTTCTGTAGTCCTCCTGCGACAATCTCCTTCCGGTGACTCGCATCACTGACAGTTCGCTTCAGCCCTTCCATTCGTATATAATCTGGATCTTTTGTCGTGGCAGCCCAAACTGAAAGTTCCGATGCTCGCGATCACTGTCTTTGTATTACTAAGGAGATTATCTCACCTCCGGACATACCAAATCTACTTGTGAGAGATAGCCTTGCAAAGATGATTTGTGTGAAACTAAGAATTGCCAGTAGAGGACCGTCACGCTGATCGCGTAGCACGCTCACGAGAACGGAAAGTTGTGCTGTGAGCTGTAATAGGCTAGTGACACCATGCGACACTGTTGAAACAGCTTGCCATGCGATACTAGTAGAGGAGCTGGGAGAGGCTGCCTGTTCTAACTGCCTCTGAACGGCATCATCGTTGAACGTGGGCACATCGAGACGGGACATAGCGCGAAAGACATGGATCGAATAGTATTGCTTGATACGAAGGTTAAGAGGCGTGGCACATCGTTTGGTGCCATACCTTAACGCTCGAGTTACAAAAAGACATCCTAGGCGACCAGCAGAAATCTCAAAAAGAGATTTCTTGTCTATAGAACGCTTGTCAACAGCAGATTGCACCTTCGAAATTTAATTTCGGGCTCAACAGTATATTCGACAGTTCACTCACTATGTTAAGAAGTTGCGCGGAATACCTAAACAGAACTTTAGCCTCGGCAGTAGGAGACGGATCATTGCTTACCACAGAGAAACTGCTGGTATCAGTGACAAAAGTAGCTGGAGAGCAAAATAGACCCCAAGAAGTAACCAGCAGGACGGAATAGAAGAGATATCTGCAATCATACGCCATACATAAAACCAGCTCCGAGCTGCTTCTAGGTATGTTTGCAGTCTGGAATAGCCTGGAATATGCGAAAGCGCGGGCTGTATCTCCTCGTAGAGGTCCCAGACGCCAAGTCGACTGTGTTTCACCCGTTTCGCGTCTGAAGGATCGAAAGATCCCTGCCCTCGAGCTTTCGACTTTCGATATCCTCGACGGGACATCAGCTCAGGAATTGAGATTCTGGAAGATGATTGTGGACAGAAAGTACGGTAGCCGAAGTGAACGCGCGATGTAAGTTATTGAAGGCTTACAGTAAAGTTGAGCTTCCATGAAGCACAAACTAGGCACGTGCCTCAAGGCTAGTATATTACAAATACTGTTACCTAGCATGCTAGGTCTCTCAATCCTTTATTTACGTAATCTCTACCACTTTGATATCCAGCACATGTCAACATTGGAGATAACAATCTTATCAGTATGCACATTTAGTAGAAAATCATCATTATTTTCTCGTTCCCCTATATGTCTCGAGTGTCTTCTCAGCGAGTCTCCGTATACGGTCATCTTCAGCTAGAAGATCAGGATGATGTGTTTTTGTTCATGATTTGATGTCAATGTTCGTAGCAAGCGTATACAATCTCTCCCTTGACTCCTTGACAGAGCAACATACATGTTGAATAGAGGGCAGATCAACGATAACGCGTCCCAACGTTTGACCTTGTGAGCGGTGATGTTAATGGTAACTGCCGTTGTCATATTGTTTTGAAATAAATTTTCTGCAGGTATGACAACAATTGGCTGTCGATTATCGGCACACATTTTCTCTAAAGCTGCAGCATTCCATTCCACTCTAACTCCATTCCGAGGCGTGACGGGAGCAGCATCATTCCATGGAGGCAAAGCGTAGTCTTCATCGTCGTTCGCATGCATAATGAGTGGTTTAACCATAGCAATGTTGCTAGAATCAGGTTTTACTTCTCCAGCTCTTAGGCGCCGCAAAAATGCAAGCCATTCAGGATCCATAACTCGAATCTGTTCCACCAGTTGAACAACTTCTGTAAATGTGATATCATTGTTTCAGACTACGCATGTTGCATGCTAGGTCTCTGTCGGCGTCGGCCGACGAGTTCCAGTCTCAACCAAGCACTGTAAAGTCTTAATTACCTGGAGCTCTTGGAGCACGTTAGGGCTACCCACCAAGTATAATCGTCAAATATTTGAATAGAGAGCATAGTATCTACACGCAACAGCCGAAGTAGTGTATTGTGACCCCTGGCAACTCATTGGAACTTCTCCTTGTAGATCCAAGCAAGACCAATATCGCTTTGACCCTGTGCAACCTAATAAAATGACAGCATTGAAATGTGAAAGATTTTGCTAGGCGCATCTACTCTTACAGCCGCACGATACCACTTCGCAGCCTCTTTGCGATCTTTCTTGCACCCCTTACCATTGACAAGACAAAATGCCAAATCGTTCTGCGCATCGGCATCTCCTAATCTAGCCGCAACCGTGTAGTAGCTCTGTCAGATAATCCCTGGCGTTCAGAGTTTCCGTGCTGATCGGAAAGAAGTTTACATACAACGGCCATTTTCTGGTCCTTAGTGACACCCCAACCCTGAAAGAAGCATTGACCAACTTCATATATTGCGAGGACGAGCTCCGTCTGCAATGGACATCAGAAAGTACTGGGTGATAGTATTTAAACTGTACCTGAACGGCAGCTGGCTCAACACTCCCGCCCGTCCTGGCATGCTCGAGATCTTCAACGGCGCTTTCTGCGGCGCGTCTAAGCCATCTGAATCCGACTTTCTCATTCTTCTCGCACCCCCAGCCGTGGCGCAGCGATAGGCCCCACATCAACATTCCTAAACCACAGCCTCCACCTTCCTTGGCACTCTTTTCAAAACAAATCGCCGAATCTTTCAATCTATTCGATTCATGATGTTGTATACCAAGTTGAAGATAGTCTAGAGCTATTGATGGAGCCAGTTGACTAGAAGACTCGGCAGCAGTTGCTTGTCGCAATGAAGGCGTTGAGAGTGGTGAATGTACAGATCTGCTTCTTGATGTTGGCGGTAGAGAACTAGAGTAAGTGTCCAGCGGGATGTAGTTGGGTGCAATAGCATCAACATCGTAGTAAGAATAGGTCGAATATAAGCTGTTGAGGGAATTACTTCTCGAAGGCGGTCTGCTGAGAGTGTCGCCCGACTCCGCGATGGGGTTGAAGTGCATCTTGGAAGTTGATACCTGTTGGACGGAGGATGGTGACTGCACTGTGGGCAGATGGGCTTTCGCTTTTGCTGGGCTTCGTATCTGGGTAATAGGGCTCAAGGACTGATCTTTCGTGCCTAAAAATGATGCAGCCATTTGTTCTCGAGGATGTAAGAAGCTGGTGGACGGATCGGCATAGCGAGAATTGCGTTCTATAACCCTACGTTTCGATTCTTCATTCTCAGGTGTAGAGACGACGGCCGGGCGCACAGGCCGAGAGAAATTCTTCGCGACAGGCTCTTCCACGGGCCTACGTACGCGATTGGAAACTGACGAGTTTATTTGGGGTTCCGTTGGTGAGGAGACGACGAGGGTCGGGACAGAAGTAAGAGGGAGCTGATGTTCGTTATAATTGGTCCGACGTTGGGGAAGCTTTGCACCTGGTGCGTCAAAAGCACACGTTCCCTTTGGGGCGGTTTGTGACGATAGCGTGGACTGCCATGAGTCCCGCAGTGCTGGCCTCGTGACAGTTGAGCAGACAGTTCCATCATAATAACGGTGTTCAAGCACTGGATCCTGATAGTTATCTCTTGATTCGAAGGAAGTTCTAGAGGAACCTAGGTACGAATTGCTGTCATTTGAAGAGGCAGTAGCGGTTGAATGTCGTGCGAAGTGACTATGTATCAGCGGAGAAGCTGGAGGTTGCTGATCAGCTTCTCGCCCAAGAACTAGCGAAACTTGTGCGGGAAAAACCGATAAATCTGGCTTCCTGGCCGATGCACGACGAACTAAAGACTCGAGTGGTGAATGTGTTTTGATCGTAGAGTTCGTCGCAGCCATAAGTCGGGCTATAGATTCGAATGAGAGTTGAGTGACTTGACAGTTTTCAGATAAATTTATAATAAGGCCTAAGTTACCTCAAAATCATTGGTTCACGAACTCGAATCACTAATCTGATGTAGTCGAGGAACAAGGTAACCATGGTCGACAGTACCATATGCCGTGGTCTAATAGTATATAACGCCAAGCATGCACCAACATTTATCTAAGTCTAACAGCATCTATTTCGTCAAATTCCCACTATCCTTCGCGGCGTCTGCATTACCCTGGAACCTGCTCCCACACCAGAGTGTCTTGGGGTTCCCGGTACGACGACCTTAGACGTACTGCCAGATAATGTCTTTCTTGCTAATGCATCCTCCTCGATCTGCTTCGCAGTTCTATATGAATACTTTTAGCCAGACAGACCAACTCACCCCAAACTTTTTCGCACTTACACTTCTCGCTGCCGGGCAATTTCTGTCTCCAATTCTGCTCGCTTTGAGAACTCACGATCCGCTTGGCGTCGATTTCCTCTATCGTCAAAATGCTTCTCTTTAACTGAGTAGAAAACAGATCCCAAGTCGGCTATAGGGATCGCGTCGAGTGAGATATGGAATAGCGTTGTCAAGGACGACTTACCTAACCAGTATGCATCGATAGCCGTGACCTGAGTCATATACTCCTTCGATGTCAAGATAAGCTCATGATACACCACATATGATGGCGTATCTACACCAACACGGTAAGCCTAATACAAATCGCGACAAAACGGAAACTCACAACCAAGCCCATAAAGGGCGCTAGTTGGATGGAGATGCGTTGGCAGCCCTGACCGAATGTTGACAAACTCTCCTATACCTTTCACCCTTGCGGCTTGGTGAAAATAGCCAGCCGTGATAGCTTTCCTAGTTGTTGCTTTGATACGTAGCAACGTATAAAGAAAAGATGATCTAACCGTATAATGTCAAAGTCGGTCCCGGCGGATATTATATCCATCTTCTGGAACTTCATGATGTCCTCGAGCTGTACGCGGACCTCCCGAGCCTTCCTCAATAATTTTGGGTGTAAGAAGTGTCTCATTGCCCAATCGTCACGGAATCTGACAATGTTGTTAGAAAGTGGAACCGACAGAAATGATCCAGGCACTGGTACACAGACCCATGACCTTTCCATTGATTAAATACGTTCAAAAGCGTTAGATGGTCGCTCTCCGGGACGTTAAACTTCTCCCTTGCTGCATCGGCTTCTTCCATCCTCTCTTTAGGTCGATAGAAAACGCTTGGTACAGAAAGCATGGACACAATCGTTAGCATCTCAGCTGAGCACTTGTACTCCACGGAAGCAATTAGCATCTTCGCCATCGAAGGCTCCATAGGAAATTCCGACATTTTGCGTCCAACATTCGTCAGATTACCGATATTGTCCAATGCACCAAGGACCCAAAGTTGATACATAGAGTTCAAGATATTAGCCTATATCATCTTTCAACGCTCGAAAGAGTAGAGAAATGAAGGAAGGTACCTGAGGGGGGGGGTCCATGAAATCGAATTCTAGCAGATTTTTGACTCCGAGTGATTTAAGTAACAGCACAGTATTCGCCAAGTTTGTCCGCTGAATTTCAGGAATGGTATTTTCAAAGAGTTCATTCCTAAAAGCCATCTCTGTGTACATGCGGTAGCAGAACCTAAGAAGCAATCAAGCTGTCAAATAGATGGAAAAAGGGCGAAGTTATACCCATTTCCGGTTCGACCTGCTCTCCCTGTACGCTGATTTGCGTTCGCTTGGCTGATGGGTGTTATTTGGAGAGCATCCATCCCGACCTTGGGATTATATACCTTAAGTTTTGAGTATCCGGCATCCACTACGTAAAGTATACCGTCGACTGGGGATTTGTGAGTAATGTGAGTAATAAAAATGAGCATCGGGATCAAGGTGTTTACCTGTCAGTGACGTCTCAGCAATGTTAGTTGCCACAATAACTTTTCGCCGGCCATCGCTAGTGGCCTCAAATATCTTGGCCTGTAGATCTGCTGGCATCTGCGAATAGATAGGTAAAACGGCCAGAGGTTGAGGATCATCTAGTTGTGAGAGCCGTTCTACAAGCGCTGTTAATACTATGGGCGGCAGACGTAGGGTTACACCCACCCTGAACAACCTGGCATGTAATTTCTATATCTTCCTGGCCGGTCATGAAGACTAGGATATCTCCAGGAGGAAGTGACAGATGGATCTGAAGAATTTGTTTGACAGAGCTATCCACATAATCCTCGCATGGAGATTTTGAATGAAAGATTTCGACGGGGAATGTTCTACCTGGTATCGTATAGGTAGGTGCATTACCGTAGAAAGTTGAAAACTTTCACAAAACAGTCAGCGTTGAATGGTATTACTGGATGGATCAGATTGGGCTTACTTTTTCGGCATTCATTGTCGCGGAAGTGACGACTAATTTTAGATCTCTCCGGCGCGATAGGACTAGAAGAAAGTCAGTTAAGGGGTTTTCGAGTGAGAGGCACCTCTACTTTTGCGCAGCAGACCCATTAGAACATCAGTGCTGAGAGATCTTTCATGGGCCTCGTCTAGGATGATCACACTATAACGGTCCAAATCGCCTTCATTTAAGGACTCGCGAAGGAGTACACCATCAGTCATATCTAAGAAGTAGAGTGTAAAGCTACAACTGAGAAATTGACAAAAGCGGACATCGACGCACATTTAATTTTTGTTTCCGAAGATGTACAATCTTCGAAACGGATGGCATACCCCACAGTAGCCCCAAGTTTGCACTTGATAAAAGCAGAGTAAGCAGGGCGGCAAGAATGTCAAGACATACACACCTCCATCTCCTCACTGACTCGCTTAGCAACAGACATGGCGGCTACACGCCTAGGTTGCGTACATCCCACAAGGCCGTACTGGCAATAGCCGTCCTCATACAAGAATTGCGCCAGTTGCGTTGTTTTTCCTGATCCGGTCTCACCAACGACAATGACGACTGGAAAGACTAAGTAACCTAGATGTTTTTGATGGGCAAATCATCATACCTTGATTTTCGCGCAAGACTTTCATAAGCTCTTCACGGCATGCAAATGCCGGAAGATATTCGCGTTGTTCCCTTAAAGTTCTTGTTCTAGCAAAGCTGCTAACTCCCGAAGAAGCTTTCAAATGTGTTGCATATTTAGAATCGCCTTTGTAATCTTCTTTTTCGTCCTTCGATTCGCGCTCCCTCCTTTCAGCTTCGGCTGAAAAATTGGAAACAAAACCGAGACTAGGTGAATGTCTAGATCTGACAAGCGGTCGTAAGACCATAATAAGGCGACGTACCGTCCGCTTCGGCTTCCTCATCTTTAACACCCATTATATTCCCTAGAGATGTACCGCCAAGCGCGGCTAATTTTGCTGCCGCTTTTGCGCGTTCGGCTTGCTCCCGCTTCTCTTTCACAAGAGCGCTGCCTTTTTTGGAAAAGACTGCCATATCGCTTGAGGGATCACGAATGGGATTGATGGGATCTAGCTGTTTTGTGTATACTGTGCGCCCATCTAAGAAGGGAGGTTTGATGTCGTGAACCATCACATGAACTGTAGATTCAGACTCGTCCTCAAAGTCAAGGTCTACAGCCTTGCGTGTGGCAACACCAGATGTAAGCATACGATTGGCCTCCCAAAGATCGTTGTCAGCATTCTAGAATAACGTATCAAACCGCTGTGAATATACGCTGAACGTGCCCTACATATTGTGCCTGCCTTGCGGATATCTTTTTCTATGGCGAAGACTCAACGGAAAAACAGGAGATAGAGAATATGATCACTGACCACTTGTTTCGTCGCAATCTCAGCCTGCTTCAGCACATTCAGGTCCTCATACTGAGATAAAGGATTATGCTCCTCATCTCCAGCTATCCCTCCTTCTTCTGCTCCTGTGTACCAGTCACGATCTAATTTCACTTGCTCTTCTTCCCATTCCCTAGCATCGAGACCCATAGCGACATCACTGTCATCTGGGCTACCCCCTCTGGCTGCTCGTGGAGTTGGAGCATCCCAAAGACGATTCCTTGCCCCACCCCAGCCAGATTCATCCCCGCCCCGTGAGCCTCGAGGAGTTGAATCCCAGCCTACATTTGGAACGCGAACACTTGGAACATCAGAACGGGGGGTAGCATCCCAACCCTCATGATATCTCTTGTCACCATAGTCGCGATCCCTGTGTCGATTGGAGCGTCTCTGGAAATCACCTAATCCCTTGGGTCCATCTCGACGTGGTCCATTTGAAGCCGCAATACCCTCTGAAACATTCTCAACCGACTTTCAGTTCACAGGTGAAGGTACACACCTCTTTGTTTTTCTTTGTTCCGTCGATATTCCTCTAATCTCCTTCGTCCTACTTCAGATAGTCCACCTGGATGGGAGGGCGTTTCTTCGCCTCTATGTCTGAAGTGGTCGCTTTTAGAGGGGGGCAAATTGGGTACTAATAACTCATTGTCACTAAACGCACGAATTGATGGTATAGATACTCGCCTTTGAAAACTGGTTCTGATCTGTCATCAAGTCTGGGTTTTTTACGGCTACCATCTATATTCCCATTATTTGCAGCTCTCTTCTCCTGTGCTAATTTATCGAGTCCTAAAATCGAGCTTCGGGGTGTTGGGGGCTCAATAGACTTTGGAGGTTGCCGGAAAGTGTGTCGCTAAACAGAGGTGAGGGAGCTTTACGGGAGAAGGGGAGTAGGTTACCGTGTCTGGACGCATCAGGCCACCCGGGCGCACTGGTTCTGGCTCGAGAACATCGCTATCGTGAACAGTGATGCCCTGTATTGGTTGGGGAACGACCCCGGTCGTCTCTTGTCTAACGTGGGATAGAACCTCTGAATGTATTTCGGCAAGGAACGAATCTCGAAACTTTCCGAACGCCTGTGCAGCTGTTGTATTCGTACTTAATTCACATTCATGTTAGCCCAAGAATAATTACCTTTGATGAAATGTTCGAGAGAATTCGTTTTTGCGATGTCAGTAACCCTCTGAGCCAGGAGGTCATTGGGGTTAACAATGTTGAGTGCCCTCGAGAGCTTTATAGCGAGCTGATGGGTGAACTCGTTGTTGTGATCCTCAAAAGTAGCCATGACTAGACAGACAACGATAGGCTTCTAGCTTCAAGAACCAAAAGGCCAGAGGGAGTGCTATAACTGCTATTGATCAGTTACTAAGACTTAGAGTCAATCAGGGCTTTTAGCCTCACGTGCCGTTTAGTATCTAAAAAGCAAAATTATAGCAGCCGGTAAGGTTTTCAAAACGCAAGCGATCACTCGTGAGGCTTATGAGGCCAGAAACTCTCGTGCTATATAATACAAATTTCACAGACACGGGTAAAACCCTACAACTTCATATCTGGTAAGTCGCTCCTGCCTACAATTTCGCGTGCTGGAGAACGTAGTTAGATGACATCGTTGACTTTACTTTACCAACATCCTCCCAACTGATAGGGCGACACTCATGTGCATGATTATATCCCAATCTACATAACTCAGCGTAAGAGACACTTAAATCAGCCAGCAGGAAATATGTCATACCGTGTTCGTCCATCAATACCTCCAGCCTTGAAAAATTCAGGCCGGCGAAGTAAGGACACAACTACGGCACCACCGAGGCCAAGGTTATGGACCAGGCCAAACTTACCGCGCTTATCGGGAATATTAAAAAGACCGGGCGCTTGCATATTTCCCGCCCCTGTAATCGGATACACTTGACTGAGAATTCTTAGCCTGGAATCAAGAAGAAACCCACAGCCCCGTAATTGCACTATATATGAAACCGATTAATGACGAAAAGTTGCACACGAAAATGGCTTACTCATGATGTAAAAATGCATTCCAAGGCCAGTGGCCCCTAAAGGATGTCCCTTGGCTTCCAGTCCGCCGCTGGGGTTAATAACGTATTTCCCGCCATACTATTGAAATATTTAGACTATTGGTTGCAAGTACGATCCCGGAAACATACAGTGTTATCCCCACGGTCCACAAAATTATGGGCTTCGTCGACAGCACAGAGTCCCAAGGCTGAGTAGGTTATGAGCTTTTGAAGGAGTGTCAGCCCTGTCTTACGGCAGCATGATGAAGTTTCTTCTCACCTCATTGGCAGCAAAACAATCATGTAGCTCGATCACTCCTACCTGATCCCTTCCCTCCCCTTCGGCAAAGCCAGCATCTTTAAACACCTTGTCTGCGCAAGTTTTGGACATAGTATATCCTACGACGTCCATGGCGCTCTGACCCTCGAAGGTCACGAGGCTATCTGTTGCTAGTGCCTGAGCTACGATTTCTATAGCTTGATTTTCTAGATTATGTTTGTGGACAAAATCCTCGGAAGCGACAATACAGCATGCAGCACCATCCTAAAAAAGTAAGCTACAGTTAGAATATCCCAACAAATCACGCACAGAAGTCGGACTACACATGAACTTGGTTAACTGGTTGGTGACCTTCGGAGCGCTCAAGACTTGCTCAACGCTCCACCCGTCACGAAATTGAGAATAAGGGTTATTTAGCGAGTGCTTATGATTTTTAGATGCTAAGAATAATCAGCATAGATCATGGGCTCTGTGTCGTCATCAGGGAATGTCTCACCGATTTTCGCTAAGTGTTCGACGTTGCCGCCATGCTTTGCAAAATACTCTTGTGCGGCATTCCCAAAGATGCGTGGGGCGCCAGGCCCGTGGTTCTCCACCAGGGATTCCTTTTCGATCTGTGTGCTCCTAGCGTTGATAATCGTCGTGGGAGGTGTGCGGTCTGGGAAGTTTGTCCCGAGACTTCCAGGCTTCATTCGCTCGAATCCCAGGGCGAGCGAACACTCCACTTGCCCATACTTGACGGAGTTGTTTGCTTGATATAATGCTGATGACCCAGTTGAGCAGTTATTATTTACATTCACGATCGGGATAGCTGTTAGACCAAGGTTATAGAGGGCGCGCTATGGAAAAGCTAGGTCAGGGATGAGTCGAGGAGATGTAATGTACGCAGAGTACATACTTGACCGCTTGTAGAGTCTCCGTAGCAATAACCAACGAATGCGCTCTCTACTGTGTCATATGTCAAACCTTGAAGAGTAAATGTCGTGACTGGCCAGGAGCGAATGATGAGGAGATATAAATTTGCCTGCATCTAGGAGAGCCTTTGTGGCGGCCTCCAAGCCCATCTATAGGTGACCGATATATTGACTTTCTTGCACACATGCGACAGGCGTAAAATAGACGTACGTCTTCTGTGCTGCGTTTCCCCCTAGGCTAGTATTGCATGTTTGTAACCTGACAGAAAGAGGAAGCAGACAGTGGCAGACCTTAACAAACGCTGTACATCCACCTCCAATCAAAAATGTACGTCTGCTTGGCATAGTAGGAGTGGATTCTGAGGTTCTCAAGATTGTGTGGTCCTTTCGAACTTTAATAAAGTGATGCTCAGAGTCCGGCCACTGTACCGGTTTCTCTATACAACCGGTTCTCTCAGGGTCCATGCGGCACCTGATATGTGAGATCCGCGAGTGATTCGCGGATCTCAGTGCTCACACATCAGGTCGTGGACCGCGCACGCTTCTTGCCGCGGTTCTTACACTCAAGGCTGGACGGTGCACGGCCAAAGTATTTGCTCTTCAACTAACATCAGCCTTTGAGAGCTTTACACAGACAATAGAATAACCAGATTATATTGGCTTCGCATAAGTAGGATTAGTCTGGATAAGTTGCCATTGCTAATAAAGCTTCTGTGTGTAATGCATAGTCTAGGCATGCAATCGCCTATGAGTAGCTGTTGTAGAGAATTAGATATTTTTACTTCTTGTTCGCATACCATCCCCTACCCAAAATGTGACTGTGAGTCTGTGTGCTGTGCTTTAGATAGTCGTGATGGAAGCCTGCTTGCTCATATATCATCTTGATCACTCTTGGAATAAGTAAGTGATTAACATCTGAACGACTTTGACATTAACGCTATTGCCTATCAACCGAT
>JABCKL010016822.1:10064-29789 GCA_018851305.1 Calocybe cyanea | reverse complement strand
GCCACCTGGATTGTTCTCCTTATCCAACTCAACTTCTTTCCTTATCCTACCCACAATAGACTTCCCTACACCAGTTTTCCTCTCTATATTGCACACAGATTCACCTTCAAGAAGCATTTTAATGACTTGAGAGCGCTGTGCAGAAGGAGTGGGTCTCATGATGGTGGTAGAAGAGAAAGAGGGGATGCCAAACATCTACAAACTGTCCATTATATACAAATAAAGTCACATGATATTTTTGACCCACTACAAACTGATAAATTGATCATGGCATGTCATAAATGGGCAAAAATGGCTTGAAAAATAGATGGTCAAAAAACTGTCCCAGTATTTGATTATTTTGTTTGACTTTTTGTGGGATGGGTTTTGATTCAAATGCTCTACTTTTTGGTTTGGCATGTAGGAGATAGAGTATACTATAACATATATTTAACTCAGATTTTATAGCCCAGCCAGAGAATTGGTATTTAAGCATCTTTGAAAGATGACCAAACACTGGGACGGTTTTTTAAGCCACTTTAGACAAGTTTCCTTGAAGATAACTCTGCACACTCCAGAACACTCTGATGTTTTCATTACTATGTTCTAATTTCCAATTCATACTATTTTGTTTTGCTTCCAGTTGCATTACAACACCTCTATCTTCATTCACTGCCACTTCACTGCCTTTCCATCACACTGCCCACATGGACACCTTTTGCCAATTCCTCATGTCTTTGAAATACTTCCTTCCTTGCAGCATAGTATTGCCTTCTCTGCTCCTTTATATATTGTTGCTTGCCAACCATCCTCTCCTTGCCATTCCCCTTTTGATTATCTCTTTATCTCATGTTTTATATGGTCTGACAATTCCACTCTACTTTGATGTAGTTCTAGTATATAAACACTACAGTTCTGTACTAGATACCTCAGTTTGAATATTGACATTATTCTCTGCCTCTTACTACTTTGCTCTCTATGGCTTTTGATGACTAGTTTTAAGTTCTTACTCTGACCCTCCAACTCTCCAACCCAACTCCAATCTCCAAGAATAAATTAAGGAGGAAGAGAGCACAGCACATAAGCTGAAGCCAAGTCCTTTTTGACCAACTCTGCATTGGAACTAACTCTGCTAACTCTGCACTTGCTAAGTTCTTCATACCTTTTGTTATAGTCTGACAAGCCTGTCCTTTTGAGCATAGCTTTTAACAAAGAGATTCTACATCAAATGAAATGTCTTTTTTTTTGAGTTTTTTTTCTTCCTCAGGGACATACAGAGCAACATCCAGATTCATTGACTTTAAATGTCATATACTCAATGCCATTGGGATTATTAGCAAGTGCACTGTTTCTTTCTTCTCATTAGATTGGACTGGATGAACATACTTTGCAGGGACAAGGCTAGCTGCTGTTGGCCCTACATGGGCTTTGGCTATGAAGACTTTAGCCATACTGTCCTATATACCCACCCAGATGCCTCTCTTGCCTTCATGATCTCTGCATTTCCAACTAGGGTCAGTTCTGACATGTTTTGTTCCTTCTATTTTAATTTTGACCCTTTTCCCAGCAAGGACAGGTGATTCCATCCATGGATTACAAGCTAATAAGAGCATGAGTTCCAAACTGTAAGATTGTAAGATTGATACAACATACCAAATGGGTTTTCAGGCAGAGGGGAGGGGGAGCAGAAGGTAAAGTGGAAGAGGAAGAGGAAGTCTGCTCTGATGTTAATGGTGTATCCTAGATTGCCATCAGGTCTTTATCTGGGTAGTATGGGGATGATGGCCTTGGTGGAGCTTTATAGTCATAGTCATCAGAAAAACCTGGCATTGGCATATGTAAAAATGGATCTCAAGCTGGGGTGAGTGGTTTGTGTGAGGGCATTGGAAGTGGGGTTGATGCACTGGGTGTGTATATACTCAGATAGAAATCTGCTGTAAAGTGGGTTGGATATTGAGGATGTGAAAACTTTCTCTTGGCATGAATGTATCTGTATTCCAGATCATCCTCTCAATTAGTGAATCTAATTTTATGTAAGTAAAGAATCAGTAGTAGCACATGTAAAAAACATACTGTCTTGAATGTAAAGGCATATGTTCAGGATCATCTGCAAGGCACAGTGGATGGATGTGAACACTTTCACATTGATTGTTTGCCCACATTTCAACCCATATCAACCCATCCTGCTGTGTCAATTTTACCATCCCTTGGTAGTCTTTGAATTGGTGTTTTTCAATGACACATATGTATTTTCCAACAAGATGATCATAGAAGTCTTCCCTGGCTTGCATTCCAGCAGCAAAATAGAGACTATCTGCAAGTGAAGCTTGAGGCATTGAGACATGATAGTTATGAGTGTTGGCAATGAAGGGCAGGCCCCAAAAGTCAATGCATTCAGGAGGAATGACAATCTAGAATGATACAATAGTGAGTCTGCATATATTTGATATCAACAGCTCACCTGTTTCATTGACTTGTGGTCATACACAAGTAGACCACCACCAACTACCACTACCACCCAGCCATCAAAGAGTTCTTGAGGAGGCCATATCCCTCACTATGGACACTTGCAATCATGCTTGTATTTTCCATGAGTGTGATGCTCAATCTGGGGTCAATACAAGGGACAACAAGCACATGTGCTCCTTTGGCACTAAAGTCTTGAACATAAGCTAGATCTGCCTTGTAAGGACATCATATCAAGTGAATCTAGCTTTGACTGGGAGGAGTGTAGGATGCAGCTTCTTTTAGCCAGAAAATGCCTTTTGGGGGATTGACAGCAGATATTTTTATAGGACAAATTTAGTAGAAACCCTGGCAAAGATACTAGACATCTGTGATTGACTGAGCCTCAACCAATACCCAATCTGACTAGGATACTCTCTCTGTTCATGATTGAAGTAATTTTCCAGTCATGCTTGATGCTGCAGCTGATCTTCTCCATGAGGACAAATGCTGCAGCTTTCTCCCACCCCAGCTGTAAAAGGTGTCTCAGGTGCAACTTATACTGGGAAAAATGACATACCTTTACAGCTACCTTCCAAAGGTGCATACTTTCAATCTACAATTTTAATAATGTCATGCATTTCCCCTGCCTTGACTCTAAGCCCTCATGCTTGAGCTTTTTCTAGGAATGAGAACCAAATGTCATCATTTTGTGTGCAAGAGTATTTGTGGATAAAAAGGGAATGGGAACAGTTTTGATCTATAGCAATTGGCTTGTTGTCTGTTATGAAGTCCTCTGTAATAGAATCAATATTAGCATAAGCAAGAATTGTATTTAATGGGAGTCATACCAAGGCTGTCATTGTTGTCATTATCATTATCATCATCATCATCATCATCAGCTTCAAGGTCAAGAAATTGCAAAGCATCCTAATAACACAATCAGAAAATAGCAGATCTATTTCTTGGCTGGATCACACTTAAACCCAGCTGCGACATATAAGTCAAAATTAGAATAAGCTTGAATGTTGACTCAATGCTGAGATTTGCTTGAGTCAAACACTGGAAAGGTCTTGGAAAATGCTTTGCTCACACTTGAATTATGTACATATGTTCTTGAAATATGTAACTATGGCTGGTTGGGCAGCATACTGGAAAGAACTTGAAAAAGACATGTAGCTTGGAGATGGACTAATCAACTTGAATTCCATGAATATGCCCAAGCACTCCCAAGAAAAGCTCCAAGAAGATTCATCTCTTGGACAACTTGGATGCCTTGAAATGTCTTTGAAGCTGCTCAAGACAATTTCAAGCCATTCAAGCTATTTTCAACTCAAATGTTGTTTTGCTGATGCTACACACCTCAGTCCATTCTACCAAGACTGAGGTGAGCATTATATCTACAATCACTTGTTACTACTCTTTCATTAACTCACTACCTATAGACAGATTCCAATAGGTAGCTTTCAATATACTTAGTCTGTTCTACCAAGACTGAGACAGATTCCAACAGTGATTCACATGCAGCTTGAATGGTGGGTGGTGGGAATCAATGAAAACCCCACTTGTATTAAGTTGTCAACTTTGTGAGAAACACCTATCATAAAGCCTGTTCTTTGGGTAACCCAGGTGAGGTGCCTAATACAGACAGACACCGTGACATGTGTGACATTACCTTTTCTTCCATGCCACTCACCTGCTGCTTGCTCTTTGCATCTACATATTCTGCCATCTCTTCTTTTCTCCCTCCCTCCCTCCCTCCCCCACCTAGAACAATGTAGAAAGACTCTGCAACTGCCTTCTCTTGGTGCCCAACTGCCCAATCTGTCAGTGTCACCTTCAGAGTGCCCCAAAGGGGCTGACTCATCCACTTGGCAAAACCTATTCATCTTTACTAGTTTTTAGTGAAGGAACAATGTGTGTGTGAACAAAAACAAGGAGTCTAGATTGTGGGGAGCAAACAAGCAAAGTTTACAAGCTGTAGACTAGAGGTATTTATACTCTTTTACTGGGCCATAAAGGCCATGTCAAAATTAAGTGTCATAAGAAAGGAAACAATAAAAAGAGGGCCAGATTATGAGTGCAGTTATGTGACCTAGCCAGAGGGCCAAATTCCAACAGTTTTACTAGAGCCAGAGCTGACAGCCTTCTGTGAGCCGAACCCTAATTTGTCACTAATCGAATTTGACAAGCATTAATAGGCAGTTAGCTGAATTGCTTCTCGTTCTGGTGTTTTATCAGTTGCTGACATAACAAGGCATTTTTATATAGATGCTATATCAATGTGTGGGTGCATTAAGTGCTGCATTTCGCCCTTCAATATACTTCTGTGCATTGTCGGGGAGGTCCAGTCCGAATATCTCCCGCAGAGCACCCAGCCTTTCCACCTCTGTGTTCATTGTTCTTACAGTAACACCGGTTTCCCCTATATACCTCTTCACCTCGTTGCCAATCATGATATACCTGCACATGAACGTCTTCTTGTCGTCGTCGGTGTACTTTTCATCAGCCAGATCCAGCCCTTCTTGACTCAACGATCTCTCATCGAGGTCGGGTACGTCGGCGATGAGGGCATATCTCACAGCAATAACATTATTCCAGAACACTCCTCCAGGCCTCCCGTAGACAGAGAATGACGAGTTCTCGATGTCAATGTCAAATATTTCGTCTTCTTTGAAGGAGAACACGCATTGCCAGGAATCAGATGCTGCATCCTTGTTTCCGGCATTATACTTCCAGACTTCTAGATTCCAGTATAAGTCGCTGTGGTCCAAGTGAGAATGATCCAGCATTTCTGTGAGGTTAATGACGTTGGTGAGCAAGAGAATTATCTTTTGGCCGTCCAACTCACTGAGGCTTGATAAGAGCGGCTTACGGGTAAGTCGATGCTTTTCTGTAGGATTCACCCCTCGAATAATGTTGTCACGCGCATCGGAAAGAAGTATCGGCCGAGCGAGCCCTGATGGGCCAAATCCAACATCGACGAGATACGTCTGGTTACTGTTTTCACGAGGTTGAACGAATATCACCATATGAGTGAGCGCAGTAAATACGCTTATGTCCGTCGTTAGGCGTGTGCGCCCAGCTCCCGGATACGCTCTTGTCCGGATATAATAAGAAAAAATGGGTTGCGAACATCAAGAATCAACCTGACCTATAGCCTAGACCACGTATCATACCGAGGAAAACGCCATTTAGGCCGTAGCAATAGGACCCTTTGCGTTCAACAATAAGCCGCCTCAGGGCACCTTCATGACTGACGTCCACCACGTGTTCTGGCGTACTTCATGTATTTTTTCGGGTAAGTTCACAAAGCACCGCTTCGCAGGACTTGAGATTTCACTCACTAGTGCATCGCAGTGTTTTCAAATGGGAAAGCAAGCAGTTGTAGCCTCATTAAGTGTTCTAGGTTCTCTAATGTCGGAGAGAACGTTTCTGATGGGTTATCCGATTCAGCGGACGCTGCCGGATATCCGATGTAAGAGAGCCATTCTTTGATCTGGGAAGGCGAGTAATAAGAGGGTGCTGATTCGATCATTTGCCCGTTCTGCAGAATGCCTTTGGTTCTCCTGGGCTCATTCTTGCCCTCCGGGTTGGTACTGGGTCTTGCTAGTCTCTGCTCCATAACCGTTGTGCTGCGGCTACAATCAAAAGCGTCAATATGTGCCACCAATCTATTACTACATCGGCACACCCCAATCCAAGAGGATTCTTTTCACTTACTTTTGTCCCTTCGCAATTTGTGTGATTCGTGAGCGAATGTTGCTGATCATGGATAAGACAATGAAAGATGAAGCGAAATATCCCCGTCTCAATTTATTATTGTAAAGTCTATATGAAATCGATGGCATCTTCGCTCCCACGGACAGCACGTTTACAATGAGTTCATCGAAAGTATATAATTATCCGGTTATATCCGTCGGTCATTCCTACACTCCGAAATCAAGCATTGCAGCTTGGCCCGCCCCACTTCCTATGGCGAGTTTGGATGAATGGAAGGCCATAGAGTGCAGACCTCTCCACGTAGGAGGGATCCAACACACTCGCTTACGAACGCTGCCCTCCTTCATTATGACCCATCCACGGTTTTCAACAACAATGCATTCGGAATATGCTTCAGTAAGGTTTGTGATGACCATGTCGGCTTCGTCCGTTGCCGGGGCAGGAACAGGTTGACGGGTATCTGCATCCCAAGCAAGAAGCTTGTGCGAAGACGTTCTAGAAATGATAGTACGGGCGGTGGAACGAAATGCGATATCCACAAATGGGTCTTCTGGGTGGCCATCGAGTACCTTCAAACTGACCCCGCTTGGAAATTCCCAGATACGTACTTTGCAATCATTCGATCCCGTGACAATGAGACTGTCATCTGAGGAGAACGCGACTGCAGTAACCCAATCGAGGTGTCCTCTAAGTTCGACAACGAATGTGTAGTTGGTGGCATCCCATGTACGGGCCGTCCTATCCCCGGATCCAGCTGCGATTTTCCTTCCGCTTGGGGAGACAGAAATACATCTGATGGAGTCAGTGTGGCCTTCCAATGACTTAACATTTTCCCATCTGAGCCCTCCTTCGTTTTTCCAGATGCCTACAGTTTGATCGTGAGAACCTGTTATAATCCGCGAGCCGTCGGGAAAAAACTTGGCATCGAGAACTAGATTGGAGTGACGCAGGGTTGCGATAGGATTACGCATTTCGTGATTCCAAATGAGAGCGGTGAAATCATCAGAAGTGGTGACGATGAGGCTTCCATCTGGAGAGAAAGCAATGCTATTGATCATGCTTGTGTGACCATTTCCATTTGTTATCGCACGAGTGGCAGTCAGATCCCAAACCCTGACGCTCTTGTCATGAGATCCTGAAAGGATGACGGAACCGTCATGAGAGATCGCAACGCTCACTACGGGATCGGAGTGACCCCTCAGCGTCGAGACAAGCGCTGCGTTCTGGACATCCCAGACTTGAACGATGCTATCATAAGATCCTGAGATAAGCTGGGATCCGTCATGTGAAAATGCGATGCTGTAAATAAAGTGGGTGTTGCCATCTAAAACGGCAATGTAGTTATGATTCTCAACATCCCATATGAGGACTTTATGATTTCGGGACCCAGCCGCTATATGAACGCCATTCGGGGAGAACGCAACACAGTAGACTTCCTCATCAACACGCCAAGTGTGAACGGGATCACCGGTGTTGGCATCCCAGATGCGCACCTCGTTTTCAAGCGATCCGGATGCTATATATCGACTCCGTGGACAGCATGCGACACCGGTGACGTCTAGGCTATGACCTCTGAGCACGAGTTCGGAGTCTTGTCCAGACGAAAGCCAAACTCGAATAGTCTTGTCCTTAGATCCAGAGACAAGTCGTGTACTATTACGGAAGAAGGATATGCTGGTAACACTTTCTAGATGGCCCCGTAAAATTGCAGTATAGGCATAGGTAACGGCGTCCCAGACACAGATATTCCCGTCGCTTGAGCCAGAGGCGATCTGAGCACCGTCCTCCGAGAATGCAACACTATTGATAGCCCCTGAATGTTCTTTGAGTTCTGCGATGAGTGTGCCTGCCTCGCGGTCCCATACGCGAACTGTGCTGTCTCCAGCGCCAGACACAAGTCGCCGGCCATCTGGCGACGATGCTACAGTAAACACGTCACTGTAGTGTTCTAAAACTCGCAAGCATGGACTCCATTGATCCTCAACACCACCTGCTACGTTGATGTTTGTCTCCATCTTTTCTCGGTACGTCCTGAACAGAGCGGTATCTCTGGGAGTAAACAGAAGCGCAGATTGGTAAACGTGAAGTGCGCTCTTGCTGATGACGTCGTAGAATGACAAGGTATATCGTTGGGCATCATTTATGAGCGAAGGGAGTTCATCTTTTCGCTAGAGATAGGTGTGAGCGGGGGCTAGGCTTTCAGGATCGATTACTTGCGGAATACCACTGCTTGATGCCAATAAGATCCTTCGCAGCGGTTTCAAGCTTGTTAAGCAGGCTCAATGCCTCGAGCCAATAGAGAAAATATTCACGAAAAAATGTCGAGAGCAAATCCATGAGCAGATCCGTTGGATTAGTTTGCAAAACATGGGACGTCCAATGCACGCAGGAATATCGCAGGTGCGGAGGGATATTTTCGTCGATCCTTTGCTGCAGATCATCCACCTCGTCGTTTGACTTATCAAAACCCCGAATATCGCAGATATTCTTTTTCAGGGAGGACGTCAGGAGTTTAAGGCAGGAAATGGCAATCCGGGAATGGTGCTCTGCGGGATTGATGTAGAAACGGGGGTCAGTTCTGCCGTCTGAGTCGATACAGCGTTGGTCGTCGGTAAGGAAATCGCGGAAGGAATGATGCCATGCGCGAGCGCCATCACTATCAGAAGCTGGGACTATCACCACGGAATGAAGACCTGAAAGAGCAGTGCTGGCATCATCTTCTTCGAGATCAAAAAGCTTCTCTAGAGCTGAGAGAGGAACAGGATCGAAGATCAAAACAATAGTGCCAACAATCTGTTGAAACAGATCTTTGAGATCATCCCGAGCGTTTCGTGGTAACGCGTCCTGAAGGATTTGAAGGTAAAGCATGTCGAGATTAGCGTAGGGAGAGTTGAGCCGTGGAACTCTTTTTTTGAGAAGAATATCGAGACGGCTCTGCGCTTTGTATTTGTCACCCTCGAGGAATTTGACGGCAGTGGAAGCGAAGATGAAGAACCCCGCAGCATACTCTACCAGCTTGCTAACTTCTTCTGGAGTCGGCCAACCCGCGCTCGGACCTAGTAGCGGCAGCTTGCTCTTGAAAAAAAGCTCAATATCACGCCGAACGATTTCAGGATCGATATCGTGAAGGACAAAGAGCCGAGATATGGGCTGTATTGATGTATAAAAAATATCTCGTATGTGTGTTTCGGGTCTGCTTGTAATCAAGAACCTCAGAAACGGCACGCGTCGAGCGTTTTCGGTGATCAACTGGAGAATTTCAGTGATACCAGATCGACTGCTGCACTCGTCGAGAGCATCAACCACAACGACAAGGGGAGCTTGTCGACTACCGAACGATTCTTCCAAGGGTGCAATTAGAAAATTGCGGAATTGGATACGAATGCTGGCGTCTTCGGGACGTTTTGTCTCCATGATAGCCTTTGCGATGGATATTTTGAGCCTAGGGTCAAAGCTAGCAAGTTGATGGGCGATAGTGCTGAAGAAAAGGAGTGCGTCAGTGCACTGGGACTTTGACCGCGAGAAAAAGAAGCTAGCTCCGAGCTGTTGGCTTTTTTGACACCGCTCGGCCACTGTATAAGCAATCGATGACTTCCCTGTCCCAGCGAGTCCATCGAGCCAGAATATGGGCTGGGTAGAATCGATCTCGCCCTTTGCCCACTTATCAATCTCGTCGAGGAGCTCAACACGTGTATCACCATAGCAGCCAGCGTCATCGCTACGCCATCCAGAGTCGTGACGAGCAGGGGCACGCTCGAGTCTATCGATTGAATCATCAAAATCCTTGGCCTTGTGCGACATGTCCTGGTCAATTGAACAACTGTAAGAACGGATAAACAAAATGACAAACAAAACCAGCCAACATACCGAAAACCACGCTGCCCAACGGAAAATTTGGTGTTGGATGTCCACCAAAGCATTACTTCTGCTGAAGATACGACGGTATAGATAACGGAGAATCGATCCACGCGATGAAAATTTCTTCAACTTGGCTGCGATATCCCTGAGGTCACTACCAATAGACCAGTTAGTTGCGTGACATGCCCAGAGTTCATTTTTCTTACTCAACAAGCGTCACCGCATTCGATGTTAATTCGGGTGACGTAGAGGTGAACAAGCCTTTGCAAGCTGCCATGTTTGTCAAGAGCTGAGCAAAATCGGCTTTCACATGTTCCATGGTGGCTTGATCTTTACTCGAAAACTGAATGCGGCTGATGAGGGGCAGTGACACACGACTTAAACACAAACACCCACAGCAATGATTTGCCAGGCAAGCAGGCCGACAGCCTGTTTTAAATCCCTGATGGGCACTGCATCGACGGCCATTTCTGCCGCCTTCGAGTCAAGACGAGAGCTAAGGACATTCCATGGAATATCCTCAAAGCGAGCATCGATAGATGGCGTGCGGGATAGCGAGGAAAAACTCGGCCAGCACTTCATGGGGTGGGCTAAATTAGGGTTATTGTGGAGAGATGGTCGAAGCGCACGATATATCTATAAGTTCATCTTGAAACCCTGCATTAATGACAGCGACATGCGGACAACGGCAAGATATAACAAACCGAACAAGACCCAACCATTCCGGTATAGCAGCCAAAATTAGTAAAATGACATACGAACCAGTATTGGCAAGATAGAACTAGCCGAACTAGATCTAGATACGAACTAGATCTAGATATGTCAAGAACATGCGAACAACGTCGTAGCCCGCTTGAGGGGATTGCAACAAGTGCAGTTCGGTTGAGATGGGCGCCACGAAGCATATGTTCCGGAAGGTGCCTGAAGGGGCTATGGGCCCATTTCGCCAATGTTGATAGTGGGCTGTGTGATACCGAATGGCATTTTGTGCATACTCTACTCAGCTTCGTCCTTCGAGAACGCTAATAACAGACTTTGTGTGGCTCTTCTGATGAGTCTTTACTTTGACCATGTGATGAGACCATACTTTGAGCAAAAACGACCACCATCGAAATCTTAAACTAGCTGTCTTAGGCTCTCTGCTATAAGAGAATTTGAGACGTCGAGTCTGCTGATTTTCATATCCACCCAGGCGTCTGTCATTACTCCGAAGAAAAAAATACCTGACACCGCACACACAACGTGGCTTCATTTGAACATTGAGTGGTGTTAGGGCGGAACTTAAAACCATCTCAAATTCGTCAACTCATAGATTACCAGAATCGTAGCTTGGCAGACTTACAGCGTCAAATGGAGGAGACTAAGGCGTGTTGACAACGTGTTGGCCATGGTCGGTGCTCTTGACATGATCGTGAGAATCTCTTGGTTGGTGTATGTGCGCCAACAGTTGATTATTATGTAAACATAAGATCACTGAATTTTGCGATTAACCATGCCTGCGCAGTCTGATTTCGTTTTCCATAGAAGTGGCTCGGAGGTGTTAGAATTGTAAAGCTAGCACCCCCTCCTGTCGATGCCATTGAGTCTCCGATGGCCCTCAGCGGCATGGCGCAATATCCCTTCCATGTGTCTATCCGCAAGCCTACTTCCTTATCTCGTGTACCTCCAGGGTTTCTGCTCTCATATCTTCTATTTTACTTATATCACTAGTCGATTTGTTGTGCCTTTACCTCAATTGTTTTTATCCAGGTGCTGTCTTTTTCTCTTGTTGCGCGCATCTAAAAGGCTAAAACTTGTTTTGAACCATAGCGACATTCAAGCGTATAGGAGGCTCCTTTGCCAGAAACATAGACTGGTTAGCGGCATACGATAAACCTTTTAAGTTAAAAATCTGATTCCTTGCTCCCCTCGCATGATTCGGCTAGACATCAGAAAGCAGCAAGGTCTGGCTCTTAGGTTCAGGTGGCATTGAAAATCGTGCCCACCAGCCTCATAAGTTTTTTGCAGACGTGCACTTTAATCACACCCGTGTCATACGCATGTCTTGTATGATCCGCAGACACCTGCTACGCAAATCACACGTAGTCCTACATACATAAGTCATCCCCTTCGCCGCTGCACTCTCTATAGTTGTCTCACCAAGTAACCATGCCCTCGCAACGGCGCGTGAAGGACTGGCTCGCAGAAAAAAAGGACCATTTCTTTGGAAGGCTCGATTCTCTCAAAGTTACTCTCATGGGTCGCACTCCCGTTGGAAGCAGGTGTCCCTCCCCGAAATCTTCCGTAATTCCCCTTCCTGCAACTATCTCTCCTTCCGGCCGAACTTCTGAACTGCAACTAACCAACAAGGAGCAGCCAATTGACTATCAACAGATAATTAGTCCAGGTGAAGATATGCCCCCTGGTCGCACTACTGAGCTGGTTTCCGTGGGATTGCAAGGCTTAAAGACGACTCTTCTGACGATCGAAAGAGCGGCAGATATATTTACCCCCTTGAAGTCTGCTGTTGGTGCAATACTCGGAGTTGTTGAGGTAGTAGAGGTAGGTCGTTCTGTCGGGTGATGACTCCAGCCTTAACATTTCTTTCAATTTCAAGACAACTCGCCAAAATCGCCAAGATTACGAAGATTTGGAGCAAAGACTGAGGACAGTGGTCTCAATGCTTGACCGTCATAATAACAATCGTTTGACGACGTCATCTGCCTTTGAACATCGTCTGGAAAGTTTTTCAGCGTAAGACTTTCTCTCTTACGCTCTTACGCCAAATTGATACAGAATTTATCAGGGCACTGAGTCATCAAATTGTATCCATTCGAACGAAATATGAGCACTCACTCGCACGACGTGCTGCAGAGAGCCGTGCAGATGCTGGAGACATAACTGCCAGTTATCGCACGCTATCCTATCTTTTCGACGCCTTCCTTGTAAGTCTTGGGTGTGCTTGTAAAGCTCTATGGCTTACACGCCGCTAGATCGACACTGCGCTCGAAACAGAGAACACTACTCAGAAGATTCTATCGGCGAGTAGCCTTTTCTGTTTGTTTACTCGTCACAACTGTATTGAAATCGTTTCACTACGTTAGAACGTTTTGTTTGATCATCTCCCCACAGCCAAACGTGCAGCGTACAATGCATCATCACCAGCACCCCGCCGCGCTTGCACCGCAAAAACTCGGGAAATGGTCTTGGCCGAACTTGAAACATGGGCACTTGATCGCGATGATACCAGGATATACTGGCTTGATGGAATGGCCGGGACTGGGAAAACCACTATCGCATATACGCTCAGCGAGATTCTCGACAACTGCGACTTGTTGGGGGCATCTTTTTTCTGCTCTCGTCTGGATACAGACTCAAGTAACGCCAATCTGATCTTCCCGACGATTGCCTATGAGTTGGCATCGCGGCTTCCGACTGCATCCAGTGTGCTTTTGGGCGCTCTTGCCGAGGATCGCAATGCAGGATATAAGTCCATGCGCGATCAGTTTCGCAATCTCATCGTCAAACCAATCAACGCGGCTTCTGAACTCCTTCGGAACTCGAAGCCGCTCGTTGTGATCATCGATGCTCTGGATGAATGCTCGGACCAAAAGGCTGTCCGCGATTTGGTATCGATTCTATTTCAGTGCCCCAAAAACCTCCAGCTCAAGTTTTTTGTGACAAGCCGCCCAGAGCGGCAGATCCAAAATATATTCGAGCAGGAAGGTAACGCGACGAGCCCAAGGCTCATTCTACACGATGTCGAAAAGAGTGTTGTAACAGCGGATATTGCGATATATGTACGAGAAGAATTAGCCGCCATTGCAAAGCGGAGAAACCTCAATGCATGGCCTCCAGCAGACAGCTTGACAACCCTAGTTCGTTTAGCAGGAAACCTATTTATCTACGCAGCCACTGCGTGCAAATACATCGATGACGGAGGAAGCATCAATGATCGTCTTCTCGACATGACTAGCGCCTCCCGGAGTTCGTCTCACGATGGGACAGCGGCATTAGACACACTCTACAGTGGTATTATAGCAACTGCTTTCAAGGTAGCAAACACCAGGGAGAAACGTGAAATGAAGCAGGTTCTTCAAGCTGTCGTCAATGTACTGGATCCCCTCTCAATCGATGGCCTAGCTATACTACTCGAAATCAAGCGCGATAATGTCAACGAAGCCTTGTTATCCCTTCAGTCAGTTATATACGTACCATCGTCATCGTCGGACGAAATGACACTCCCCGTCTCCACGTTCCATGCCTCCTTCCCGGACTTTATCACCGATCATGCCCGTTCTGGGGACGAATACCTTGACCGCTCAGAGTCACATAGGTTCCTCGCACTAAGCTGCCTCGCACTGATGCAATCTTCCCTCAAAGAGAATATCTGTCAGCTGCAAGGACAGCCTTTGAAGTCGAACGTTCCTCTTTCGACAATCCAAGAACGGATTCCAGAAGCCCTTGCATATTCTTGTGTCAACTGGATTGCCCATGTTACCCAAATCGAACACCGGCAGGCCATTCCAACGGAAATTTATAGCGCATTGGACCTGTTTCTTAAGAAGCGGGTGTTGCAATGGATTGAGTGCTTGAGTCTTCTCGGCCGGCTAGATGTCGTAGTCGGTTCGCTGTTAAAGCTAGAATCCTGGACGCAGGTATGCCACATGTTTTGACGATCATAAATGCACAAGCATTGATATCACATCCACAGGGTCAAACCACCTTACGAGATGCGGTGATTGACGTTCGGCGCTTCATAACCGAAAACTTTGAGCTTATCAGTCAATATCCCCTTGAAACATATTCTTCCGCCTTGGTATGGATTCCGCAACAGTCATACATCCGGAAATTATATGCCGGTTCAGCCAGAGTAAAAATAGCATGGAAGGTTGTTCTGGGACTACGAAAGTCGTGGGGTGCCTGTGAGCACATTCTGAAAGGACATCAAGGTTACGTGGAATCCGTCGTCTTCTCTCCTGACGGCACTCGTATTGCATCCGCATCTATGGACAAGACCGCTCGTATCTGGAACTCAGCCACAGGGGGTTTAGAAGCAGAGCTGAGAGGGCATTCGGACTGGGTGAGGTCTATCGTCTTCTCTCCCGACGGCACTCGCATTGCGTCTGCGGCAGACGATAAAACAGTCCGGATTTGGAATGCTGCAACAGGCGAGTTGGATGCAGAAATAAAGGGACGGGGTACGGTGAATTCTTTTGTTATCTCCCCCGACGGTAGCCATCTTGCGTGCGCAGTATCTGATGACGATACAATCTGTATCTGGGTTACTGCGTCGGGTAAGCTGAAGGCGGAGCTAAAAGGACACACAGCATCCGTGAATTCCGTTGTTTATTCGTCCGATGGCCGCTACATTGCGTCGGCATCGTCTGACAAGTCCGTACGGATTTGGGACACAACAGCGGGGAATCTAGGGGACTCGACAGAACTGCTAGGGCATTCGGGCTCTGTGAGCTCTGTCGTCTTCTCACCCAGTGGCAGCCATGTTGCTTCCGCATCCACTGACAAGACAATCCGTATCTGGGATGTGGTGACAGGCGAGTTCGAAGCAGAATTGGCGGGACACTCTGCCTACTTAAGGTCCATTATCTTTTCTCCTGATGGCAGTCACATCGCATCCGCTTTGGACGATGGATCGGTCAACGTTTGGAACTTGTCAACAAATGAATTGGAGGCAGAGCTGAAAGGGCACATAGGTTTTGTCAACTCACTAGTCTTCTCCTCCGATAGCAGCCGTATTGTGTCTTCGGCGTCGGACGACAGTATTGTTCGGATTTGGAACATAGCAAAGACAGGGCTAGAGGCAGAATTAGGGGGACATTCAGGCCGGGTGAACGCTGTTTCCTTTTCTCCTGATGGCAGTCGTGTAGCGTCTGCATCGAATGACCAAACGATTCGCATATGGAATGCGGCGGCCGGCCAATCGGAGGAGGAGCTCCAGGGACATTCACATGCAGTGAACTGCATTGTCTTTTCTCCCGACGGCAGCCATGTTGCATCCTCATCTGGTGACACCTTGAACGACAATGTCATTCATGTCTGGGATATCATGTCAAGCCAGTGGACGGTGGAACTGAAAGGACATTCGCGTTTGGTGAAGTCAATCACGTTTTCTCCTGATGGTCGCCAAATTGCATCCGCGTCAAGTGATAAAACAGTCCGTGTGTGGAATGCGACGACGGGTCAGTCAGAGCTCGAGTTACATGGGCATTTAGACTGGGTCAATTCTGTAGCCTTCTCAGACGATGGAACTCGTGTTGTGTCTGTGTCAGGCGATGGAGCAATCCGTATCTGGAACGCAATAACAGGTGGATTGCAGGCGGAGCTTAAAGGACAATCGGACTGGATGATGTCAGTTGCCTTCTGCGCCAACGGCACCAATATTCTCTCAGCATCGAATCATGGAAGGGTTTATATCTGGGACCCTATGACCGGAAAGTCGGAGAATTTCGCAGATGCTGCTTCACTACCAAGCGGCGTTGTCCCTCGTCACCGTACGAACAACATCTACTTCTCCCCTGCCTCACCATCGACGGCAGTTCATTCGAGCTCAGTGGATATTCCATGGATTCAAAACAGGGATTCTGGACCGCGTTGTTGGATACCGGCTCAATACCGCGATCGTAGGCCTTGGGTTGCCGACTATCATACAAATACTGTCTGTTTTGGACTTTCGTCAGGCAAAGTCTTGGCAGTAAAGGTGAGTTTAACACGTTTATATCGGACTAGCCTGACCTCATTGATAACAGTTTCAGTCAACAGACTAGTTGAGGGTGCCAGTGTTTATCGCCTCAACGAGTCAGTGATCACGCTATTACAGATGCCAGAGGTTTATCTTTTGTTATTCGTCATATGACAGTTTTTTGATCTCTGCATTAGCTATTCTAATTATCGCCTTTAAATACGACGCAGTAAGCAGGTCTACGTGTAACATGTCATATTCAGGGCCAATTCTATTCTCGTGGGATTTGATGTTGGTCGCACGTTTTTGTAGTTCAATACATATGTCTCGAATAAGACAACTGACACCATCTGATGGTAAAATCTCGTCATTTTCGCTTTCTAACCCCGTCAGATGAAAGATAACGTCCAACCCAAAGCGCCAACTCTAATTGATTGTACAGCATCTATCGTATCATACATATTATACTTCAGTTAACACCCACGATGCGCCATAGAGCCTTCCCTACAACCGTAACACCGTCATTTCTCCAGTTCTTCCTGCGTTCCGCATCCTCTGCCACTACGGGGCTCATGATTCCCAGCTTGGTTCTGTCTGCGACGATCCCCGACACGATCCCTTCTACAAACTCGGGGTGACCTTGGACCGTCCATACTTGGATATTTTCGAGGTTCTTCTGTTGCTCGGGTCCCGCTGTTCCCGGTGCGAACCCGATAAAGCCTTGGTTATACGAAGTCGAAGTCGAGCCGAGGAGTTGGTATCCTTGTGGGACTTCCGGGATGTGGTCTCGATGCATTTGTTGTATATTCTGGTGGATGAATGTTTTTTGTTTGTGAGGAGAGGAGCGCCACAAAAAATAACATAGAATAAAATCGGCGCTCTATCGCCTATCTACGACTTACCAGAGACTCGACTCCAAATAGCTCTTTCCCAAGGTCAGTGAGTTCGAGTGGAGTTGGGCCTACCTCCCAGAGGCCATTATTGGGAACACAGCGACCGCCTAGTGCACGAGATATGATCTGGTGGCCGAAACATATGCCTTTGCGTTTGGACTTTGGGTTTAGCCTGGGAGGAATACACCCAAATAGCGATCTAAGCTTCTCACCGAGGATTTTGATCTTTGGTTTCTCGTTTATCACGCGCTTAGTGAACGCGACGAATCTGTTTATCCATTCGATGTCCTCGTAGGCGGATGCAGCTGCGGAAATCGGGAATCTTCAATGAAGAGGTTATGCCGTCATACAAGTGGAGAATCGACCTACCGGATCCAGTGTATAATAAAGCATCGTAACCATCCAGCTTCTCCTCAGATGGATACTCCATTTCTTCCCGCACATCGTAAGGATCGAGGGTGAACTCGGTGTTGGTATTGCTGGGTAACGATCGTTGAAGGAACTCCCTAAAGACGACGGTATAGTCTCCGTGCGTCTCACGTACCTTTTCTGGGAGGTTTCCACTGACGAGGAGAGCGATCTTCTTGATCATATCAGCGCAAAGAGCAAAAAGTTTTAAGTATAGACGACTTGCGAGAGGGCCCGCCGGCGGCAATACATCGGGCCGTGAAAGTGCCGGTACTTGCCGCCAAGGTTGTTCTGCTGACGTTACTTGCATGTGGGGCTCAATCCATTCTTCGAAACTCAGTTCGCTGTCAGCCTAAAAAAAAACTACGCTAGTTTCCCCGCACAGATAGCGAAAACAGGCGCTATACCCCCACAGGCCCCCGGCTAGCACTAATATGTATAGCTCTTGAAGATCAGACTAGCAATGTCTCATCATGATGAAGATGCCGGGATCTTGACAGCTGATATGAGTCAGAGATCTCTCAGGAGGTTCCAGGCTTCCAGCAGTCATACTTGGCAGATTTGCCTCTGGGCCCTTGGGGCTGCACGAGGTACGGCCCCTTACATTTTCAGGTACCCACGGCACGTGCTGAGAATAGACGCCTGTTGATTGGGCCAGCGGAGTTTGAAACGGCATGTCTGGGAGGTTTGCCCTTTCGCCAAACGCGCGACTGACAGGAGACTTTTTTTTGTCCTTTTTTTCCTCGACGACGCTATGGACGACGCCGACAGTGACGGCGCTGCCTCGCTTGCATTTCACAACGATCCACGCATCATCGTTGCTACTACCTTGGCTACCCTCATCATAGCAGGGTCTGCTTATATATGGCGGTCAAACCCCAGAAAACTAGTTGCAAATTCACACCACTGGCTGGGTGAGAGTGCTCGCAGGGACCTTGACTCCTTAGTGACTATCGAACATGAATATACAGGTTCAGAGTCTGCAGGGTCTAGTATGAAGGATAAGAACGGTGACAACATACGACGCAGTGACGAGAATGAGACCAAGGATTCGAAAATCCCAAGGTCTAAGGAAAGGAGACGCAGGGGGAAAGATCCTATGAAAGACATCATGAAGAGCGTCAAGAAGGCAAAGTTTTTGGTGAAACCTAGCCGTGCTGGAGATTCTGAAGACGGCGGGCCGGGGCAGCAGGCTAACATACCACCGAAAGCGAATGATTCATCATCTCGCTCACGAAATATAGCACAAGGGGGCTCTTCACGGCAAACAAATTCCTCGCGGTCTCTTTCAATAAGTTCAAACCAAAGGTCCCCTACACGAAGCAGCGACAGGAGGAGCCTGTCACCCAGTAGTCACCCTAGTGAAGAGAACGACGACGACGACGACGACGACGACGATGATGAAAAGACCCTGGCTATCTCCTCATCTACTACTCCCAGAATTATCGATGACGCAGGGACACAGCCTACATCACTCTCAGCTCCGCTACCTGACTCCCGCCTCTCCGACCCACATTCACCCGCAACGACCATAGACGCCCCGATTCATTCCCAATCGGTCATTTCCCCGAACAATTTCCCCCCTTATTCCCCTTTGGGATCGACATCGCCGACTTCTCCCTCCAACTCTGGAGAACGTGCCTCCTCCGAAAACCCTACTGGCTCCCCGACAACTTCCAATTCTGGCAATACGCCGACACCCGCCGCCTCGTCGGAGATGATGACAGCATATCCCGGAAC